>VMBQ01004629.1:20767-60201 GCA_007657795.1 Dreissena rostriformis
ACAATAACATTAACCTGTATATCAATAAAATGACAATTTAAAGTACATGTGATCAACCCTTAGTAATACATTCTTGAAAAAAATAATTAACATTTGTAAAACTGTTGTTTGCTGAACCACTTATTTAATTACCGGAATTAGTAGAAAACGACTGTTATATCAATGAATCTTTTAAGGGAGTGGGCAGCAAAACTCTTTCATATGCTTTCACCGTTATGAATTTAGTACATTTAGAACAATGCAATGAAACTTCTGCTCCTATATCAATAAGCGCTAGATATGTATTATAAGTTATTTGAACCCACTTTACGCCACAGAAGAAATTTGGGCGTGCACACAAAGATTGATTTAGACAATCTGACCTTGAAAAAAGCAAGTTAGAGACAACTTAAACAAACATTTACAGACACACTTAAAAATGCCCCGATCTTGGAGAAAGTCCCTTTTATGCGGGAAAGCGACTGTTCTCGAACAAGGATGTGATACAATTTCCATACCCCTGTATAATATGAAAACGGGCAAAACGATAAACAGACACACAATTCTGTAGACCCTGGTTAAAAGTCACCGACCAATTCTCAAACTTTAGACATAATGGAAACAAAGAAAATTCTAAAACTACCGGTAGTATTTATTCGGATAATGTTGATTTATATTTTCCTTAGCTCATACGATTTCTCCTTATTTTTGTTCTTAAGTTTAATTTTAATTTTCCTTATCGTTTTCCTTAAATTCGATACTTTTGCCTTATCCTTTAAGGAAAATCCGATGGTCCCTTAACTCTTAAGGAAAATGGAATATGAGATCGTAAATTTTGATTTTTTTTACATTATCGGAATGTGTCATACATTGTTATAATTGTTAAACAGTGCGATAGTTCTCGCAAAGTAATGATTACTTCTGTTTGTGGTGAAATTANCTCTTAAGGAAAATGGAATATGAGATCGTAAATTTTGATTTTTTTTTACATCATCGGAATGTGTCATACATTGTTATTATTAAACAGTGCGATAGTTCTCGCGAAGTAATGATTACTTCTGTTTGTGGTGAAATTATAAAAGTTTATCAATTAACATGGTATAGTTTACCAAACAAAATGATTATTAAATTTATAAAAGTTAGTGTAAAATTGCCAAGTCCTGTAACATAACATTTAGGGTAAAATATATTGCGATAAATCCTTTAAATTTCATAAAATCACACGATTTAGAGTTTCGTAACCGGAAAAAGGATGGTACTGACAAATCCATTTTAGAAAACATAAACATAGGTCCATGTTATCGATTCAAGGTACTCGAGAACTTTACTCATATCCATCGTATCGTGTCAAAGTACTCGAGACCTCGTATTGGTTTACCCCTTTGAGCGCTGGAACCGGATTTGAAGGCCTTTGCAAACAGTTTGAATNTCCATGTTATCGATTCAAGGTACTCGGAAACTTTACTCATATCCATCGTATCGAGTCAAAGTACTCGAGACCTCGTATTGGTTTACGGGCATGGAATGTCACAGTGGAAGTTAGCTGGATATACTCTTACCAATTCTGACTGATGGTTCAGACAAATCTATTTAAGCTAACACAAACACGTGCCCGTCATATCGATTTAATGTGTTTTAAGATATCTCGAAATACTTTTGTAATTATAATCCCACCTGACAATCCGCCCTTTATTTAGTATGACCTTTTGTTTATTAGTTATGTGTACTTACACTATATTATACTCAAATCAGATTTTGTTAGGTGTATTTACACTTATTGCAGTCAAAAAAGGTTTGGTAAGGTGTACGTTCGATGTAATTAAGTATGAGCTCACTTTATTGCAGTCAAAATATGTTTGGTTAGGCGTAAGTACACTATATTGTATTCCATTTTGAGTAATTAAATACGCTTTGCCATCAAAATGCATGATCTGACGAAATCAATTCAAATCATTATACAATTCGCCATTGTTCAACAAAACGTTGTGGATATGACTAGCACGTGCAAAACAGTCGCGTTATTCTGCGATCATTGTATAGTTAAATATAAAAAAAACAACAGAAAACGTATCCGTTAATGTTGTTTTATTTTTGTTTGTGTTCCTCTGTTAATGTCTTCCAATCAAGGACAGAAATATAACACGCATTTTGTCAATCGAATACTATGTAAATTTTCACGAAAGGTTATTTTATATCCTCTGTACAAATCCGTCTAAGTCTCCCCTAATAATTTTTCCTTCATTGAACGCTACATTATGTGTTTTCTATGAAAGTCCTGCAACACNAATCAATTCAAATCATTATACAATTCGCCATTGTTCAACAACACGTTGTGGATATGACTAGCACGTGCAGAACAGTCGCGTTATTCTGCGATCATTGTATAGTTAAATAAAAAAAAAAACAGCATAAAACGTATCCGTTAATGTTGTTTTATTTTTGTTTGTGTTCCTCTGTCAATGTCTTCCAAACAAGGACAGAAATATAACACGAATTTTGTCAATCGAATACTATGTAAATATTCACGAAAGGTTATTTTATATCCTCTGTACAAATCCGTCTAAGTCTCCCATAATAATTTTTCCTTCATTGAACGCTACATTATGTGTTTTCTATGAAAGTCCTGCAACACCGTCTCTGTGCATAAACTTATTATTTATTTTATTAAATGAATGTACTTGTATTTACGTTTTTATAAAGACAAGTTACGGATTAGCTGCTTTTGATTGCCATGTAAGTTTGGAATATAGTGCCGGAGGTTTATTCAGTCAAACAATTTAACATTTGACATACACTATGCAAATCGTGATACATCGACCTCGTGATACATTGACCACCTCAGAAATCCTCGGTAATTTCGATGTATGCATTCAAATAGTATGCTGATCTATAGTGGCATTAAACGCGTAACAAGTACTGACGTTCATATTATCTTAAGTTCTTATTACAACGTGAAGTTATTTTCCTCTCTGTTCTTTAGCGAATATTTCATATGATCTAAACAGTAGTGCATGTTGAATGCCCAGTGGATTTAAATGAATAGTATGTGCAATCAAGTTATTTTTTCCACCACTGTTGTAATGTTAGTTTTGTTTACGCCATAAAAGTTGCGTAATCAACTCCTTTTTGCTACCACTGCCGTATGTGCGCAAACAGAAACAGTTAAATGAACCATATATTGGTTTTTAAAGGTGTGTACTCGTGACATCATTGATTTCTTCGTTCACATGGTGACACATTTCGCTACAACTTCCTTAAAGTACGCAGACGAAAATAAATCATGACGTTATCGACTTGAGAAGTACACTGTTGCCGTTGCTTGCATAAGCATAATATAATCATTGACAGCAAATATTAACACCTACTTGGTTCAGAGTTATATTGAGATAATAAGGTAGTAACGGAGTGTTATTGTTGAATATACATGTACATTACACGTGCAGACTTATATCATCCATAATGCTCACTGAAAAACGTTCCCAATAACTAACATACAAGCCACAACATTTCCTGAATGTAATGGATTTAATATCTCGGGCTTCGGATATTAGTTCATATAACACATAGAACCACAGTTTCACACTTTTAAATATAATATAGTACATATAATATACTTATATCATCAATCTCTTGCAAACTATGTGTTAATTATCTTATTAAAACATGTAAACATTTGTTTTGAAAACTTGGTATTCGCGCGCTCGACGATGGGGGTTTATTATGTTTAACCGGTATTTGAGTGAATTCATTACATATTGCTTCGAATTAGCTGAGTGTTCTCAGAACTTTTTAATGTATGTAATGTATGTAACATCTAGCAATTTATTTTTTATTTGACAGGATTGCACGACTGGCTAAATTATCTTCCTTTAGCCAGAAACGCTTCAAGGAAACAAAAAGTATTTTATAGAACTTTACTTAATTTTGTATTTGTATTAAAATTCTACAACAAATATACAATATTGAGAATGATATAATAAAATGAAACTGTAAAACTACACAGATTACTGTTTACCAGTCAGATAACAATAATGAAAGTATGTACCGGCCATTTCCTTGAATGAATTTGATGAAAAATGGCTATACAAGCTAAAAACGCAAACATTTGGAAAATGAACGCACAATAAAGAATATACATCATGTACACTGGAGATGAACATATTGACCACTTGCTAAATTAACTGCGTTAAGCCAGAAACTCTTAAATAATTCAAAATATTATATTGAGCTAAACCAACACTTTTATTGGTATAAAATATACAACATCTAGACAGCATGTAGAATGAAACAAAGCATGCGAAAATGCACGCAAAAGCTATAAACATGACTAAGTGCGATGATTCAAATAGGAACCGGTACTGGTCTTAATGAGTTAAAGGACTGTAAAAACGATACAAACGTATATTACAAAATAAGCATAGGAACAAACAGTAAACACTAAATACACTATTATATACAAAGTATTTTGACATATGGTCCTAAGACATAACTAGCAATAGCAGCTTAGTGTTACTGGAATTGTGTATTTTTTATGTTATTGTAGGCCTTATTTTTTCAGTCCAAAAATTAAAAATATATTTAAAATAGTAATTCAAAATGCATTAAAGCTTTAAAACAAAAATCTATAATACTTGCTGAAGGACAATTTCAAATCTTCAATTAAAAGCTATTAAATATAAATAAAAATTAAGGTTATGTCGAGTTGCAACGTGGAAGTGATTGTTAACAGTGCAAGTTACTTGATATATTGCAAGCAACCGACTAACTAAAAAAGACAACACATTACTGCACGGATGTTAGCAAATGAGAATGACCTAAAACAACGGCAAACAGACATTCGAGCGTACATTTCGTTCAAACTGTTCAGGTTTGTATCACACTTGAGTGAGTTGTTTAAATGGGGTCCTTTTACTTCACTTTACAGTTTATTTGTTTATCAAGATACTTTTTCTTAACAATTATAACGTACGGAAATAGTTGTCGTTTGTCAAACCCCCTGAGCATATATTTGTCTGAAATCTTTCTTTTTTAGAAGCTAGTAAAGCCGCCACCTTAAACCTTAAAGGAGAGTAACTGCTCCGGTTAGTGTACCTTTTAAACAAAGGAAATAACCGGTTGCGAAGGTTTAAAAATACTGACAAATGTAAAGGTTAGTGCTTTTATGTACATTTTAATCTGATGCCCGCTGCTTATATACACCAAGACATTTATCACACTGTTGACGGGTGTGCAAACATTGTGCACAGCTACCAATGATTTCCGTTCTATTGTGCATACTGCCATGCGCTGGTGGCAGACGACATTGTTTTCAATAATGAAGCTCACAACTGTAATCGCTTGGAAAAAGATGTTCCATACCAGCACTGCTATCACGATCGTATTGGTCGTATCAACTCTGTGTTTTAATTTCCGTATATAATGTGAAGTACAATGAAGTACTAAACCTGATATTTGATAACTTGTCCTATTGCATAACTTGACGCGCCGATTCTCTTGTCGATATAAGTGTAGCAATATCCAGTGATACTATAAACACCATTGGTATCATATGGCGGGTAATGAGTAATATAGTATCATAAAAGTTAGTTTGAAAAAAATTGCTGCGTTTCGCACGCTGCTATCTCTAAAGATACGTTCATGGAAGAAGCAGTTGCACCATGCCCTACCTTTCCAAATACATACATCCTTGTACACCACTGTCGGTAATGCAACTGGTGGCAAACAGTAACTAAGGTGACGTTCATTTCGGCAATGTGGTGCGCATGCGCAAGCAGTTGCATCAGGTGTGGATAAACATGTGCGGCATACCAGTTCCAGATGTTTGGGACTGTCGTCTGCAAAAGAATAATGCCATGAAGTAGCAAATCCGAACACACAGTCAAGGTGGTCATTAAGATGGTCATGATTACAAATCCAAACACCACATACCCATTAACATATATCTCAAACTTTTCAATCAACCCTTCGGAATTGCTAACATATAAAGTGATTTGTCGCTCCTCTCTATGCATCTTCTTCTGTCACAAATCCTTGCTTGACTGATTCGAACAACATACAATAGTTATATTCTTTTAAAAGCTAAGGGTTCAGTTGTTTTTCATATTTGGATAAACGTAAATAAAAGAGCAAATAATGTTATGAATCCAACGTTTGCAAAAAGGCTGTTTTTATAAAAGAAACACGGCTTATATATATACGTAATGATCATTCATGTGTTAATTAAAACATTTAAACAAATACAAACATTCCTGTGTGGTTAAAAAAATGTTTTATGACTAGAAGATGGGTACACCACATATTCACCTGTACCTAAAGCATTCCGAGAAGAAGACGAACGGTTATTTAAACATACAAGCACCGAAGCCATAGTTTAAGACCAAGTGTTGACCACTTGTAATAATTGTACCCACACCAAAGATGCAAAAGTCAAACTCTTGCAGCAGAGTTAAAGCAGAATACTTCAACCTACCGCTACGTTTCTAAATGGGTTCGTCAACTAGTGCAAACTTACAATCAATGATAATTAGACAGATCTTTTGTGAGATTGTTGTTCTCTGAACGTATGATTTAAACAAAGATCATTGAAATCATACCATTCGAAACTGGTCAAAATCTGATTACTAAGGGGAGCAATATATGGCCACTTTAGCCCTCTTGTTTCTAATATTGAATATGCATATGACTTCATGAATTGTATAGTTCTAATACTCTGGAAATTCACATTTGAACATTGGAACTGTTTATTGTTTCCACAGTTTCTCATTACCTATTAATCTTGCTCATAAACAAACTCTCCATTAACATGTTTATTGTTGAAGTGTTATATTTGAAGATAAGGTTTGACATTTCACGTGTTTAAATGAATTTTAGTTGTCTTTTTAACTTAAAGTTTTTTCTTGGTAAGAAATTGTATTTTATGAAGATTGTTTCATTAGTGTCCTCTTGCTAGCAGTAATGAAACAATTTTTAATGTTTGGATGTGAATAACTTGACTTACTTGACTTATTCCTGTAGACTCCCAGTGGAGCATAGGGCCGCAACAACACTTCGCCAGCGCACTCTGCTCTGGGCCGCTATCCTCAACTGAGTCCACGTCATTCCGGCGTCTTTCACTTCGCTCTCGACAGACCTTCTCCACGACTGCTTGGGCCGTCCCACTTTTCTTTTTCCCTGTGGGTGCCAGTCAAGTGCTTGCCTCGTGACGTTGTCGGCTTGTTTCCGCAGTGTGTGACCTATCCACCCCATTTTCTTTTATTGATGTCCTGACTGATGGGGTTCTGGTTGGTTCTCTTCCATAGGTCTGTGTTGGAGATCTTGTCTGGCCACCTGATGTTGATGATGTGGCGGAAGCACTTGTTGAAACAAGTCTGTACCTTGTTGGTGATGGTGCTAGTTACCCTCCATGTTTCGGACCCATAGAGGAGGAATGCCTTCATATTGGTGTTGAAGATGCGAACTTTGCTACGCTGGGATAAGGCCTCGGAGTTCCAGATGGGACGCAGGTTGTCTAACGCTATCCTTGCTTTGTTAATCCTGCTCTTAACGTCGTCGTCTGTGCCGCCGTCAATGTTGACCACGCTTCCTAAGTAGACAACGTGGTCAGTTTTCACTAGGTCTTCTCATTGCAGCTGTAGTGGCTGTTGCTGTCGGTTGTTCATACTCATCACTTCTGTCTTCTTGGTGTTGATTTTCAGGCCGGTCTTGCCTGCCTCCTCCGCTAGTCGAGTTAGTTTGGGCTGTGCATGCTGCTGTTTGTGGGACAGGAGGCCGATGTCGTCCGCAAAATCCAGGGTCTCAAGGTGTTTGGTGAAGGTACACTGGATGCCAGTGTTGCTGCCCTCTGTGGTTCTTCTCATGATCCAGTCTATGATGATCAGGAAAATTGTCGGCGAGAGCATACAACCCTGTCTCACTCCTGTCTTCACTGCGAAGGGGTCCTTCAGCTTCCCGTTGTGAATAATCTGGCAAGATGAGTCCGCATAAAGCTGCTGGATGATGCTTATGAGCTTTTGCGGGATTCCATAGTGCTGCATCAGCTTCCAGATAGTTTTCCTGTCGACGCTATCGAATGCTTTTTCAAAATCCTCAAATGTTGTGTACAGCAAAGACTGCCATTCGATTGATTGTTCAATGATGATGCGCAGAGTAGCGATATGGTCTGTACATGATCGATCTTGCCTAATCCCTACCTGCTCTGCTCTAAGCCTCCCGTCTATTGCCTCTTTCGAATCTCTCTAGGATGATCCTGGTAAGCACCTTGCTGGGGATGGACAACAGCATGATACCTCGCCAGTTTCCGCACTGGGAGATGTCACCTTTCTTGGGAAGTTTTACCAAGTACCCAAGCTACCAGTCGGCCGGCACTTGCTCCTGCTCCCATATCGTTACTAAGAGAGGGTCTAGAATCTCTGTTGCTGCTGTTGCATTTGTCGAGAGCTTCTGGGGGGATGCCTTCAGGACCTGCTGCCCTTCCGTGTTTCATCGTCTTGGTGGCGTTGATGATCCCAGCCTTGGTTGGTGGATTTGTGTTGATACTGAGGGGCTCTTCCGCTGGTGGTATTTCGGGAACTGTTTCTGGTGTTGGACGGTTAAGGATTTCCCGGAAATGTTCCACCCACCGTCTTTTCTGTGCCTCGCCACTTGTGATGACTCTGCCATTCTTGTCTGTGAATAAACGCAAACAACGAAAAAAATAAAATAAAACCAAATCCTTGTAATGTTTTAATGATACATTGTCAACATTCTGCTCTTGCTCTTGATGTTTTCGGAAACACGACAAAAGCTGCTCAGAAGAGTGAATGCATTCTGTTACACTCAAGCATGAGAGCAGTTTGTGAATGATGAGGAGCGACTAGCCATTCTGCTACACTCTATCTTCAGAGCGCTGTGTAAACGGCGAGGAGCGACAAGCTATTATGTGACACTCTAGAAACAAAGCACTGTATGAATGGTGAGTTGCTACCAGCTTAGCTGTTACACTCTAGCATCAGAGCAGTGTGCGAATCGTGAGGTCCGACTAGCCATTCTATACTTTTACACTCTAGCATCCGAACACTGTGAAAATGATGAAGAGCGACTAGCCGAACTGTTACACTCTAACATCAGAGCAGTGTGTGAATGGTGATGAGCGTCAAGCCATTCTGTTACACTCTAGCATCACAACAGTGTGTGAATTTTGAGGAGCAACTAGTCATTATGTTACACTCTTGCACCAGATCACTGTGTGAATGGTGATAAGCGACTCGCTATTATGTTACACTTTATCATCAGAGCAGTGTTTGAATGGTGAGGAGCGACTAGCCATTCTGTTTCACTCAAGCACCAGACCAGTGTGTGAATGGTGAGGAGCGGTTACCCAATCTGTTACACTCTAGCATCAGAGCAGGATGTAAATGATGAGTAGCGACAAGTCATTATGTTACACTCTAGCATCATAGCAGTGTGTGAATGGTGAAGAGCGACTAATCAATCTGTTACACTCTAGCATCTGAGCAGTGTTTGAATGGTGAGGAGCGACTTACCTTTCTGTTACACTCTAGCATCAGAGCACTGTGTGAATGGTAAGGAGTGACTAGCCATTATGTTACACTCTAGCATTAGAGCAGTATGTGAATGGTGATATATGCGACTCGCTATTCTGTTACACTCTAGCATCTGAGCAGTGTGTTAATGGTGAGGAGTGACTTGTCATTCTCTTACTCTATAGCATCAGAGCGTTGTGTAAGTGGTGAGGAGCGACTATCTATTATGTTACACTTAATCATCAGAGTAGTGTGTGAACCTTGAGGAGCGACTAGCTATTCTGTTACACTTTAGCATCAAAGAAGTGTGTTTGTGATATTGAGGAGCGACTAGCCTTTATGTTACATTATTTCATAAGAGCACTGTGTGAATGGTGAGGGGCGACTATTAATTTTGTTACACTCTAGCATCTTAGTAGTGTGTGAATGGTGTGGAGCGACTAGCCATTCTAAAAAACCCTATCATTAGAGCAGTGTATAAATGGTGAGGAGCGACTAGCCATTCTGTAACACTCTACCATCAGAGCAGTGTGTAAATGGTGATGAGCGACTAGGCATTCTTTTACACTCTTGCATCAGGGCAGTGTATGAATAATGATTAGCGACCAGCAATTCGGTTACACTCTCTCATCAGAGCAGTGCATGAATGTTGATGATCGACCAGCCATTATGTTACACTCTAGCATCAGAGCAGTATGTGAATAGAGAGGAGCGACTAGCCATTCAGTTACACTTTATCTTCAGAGCACTGTTTGAATGGCGAGAAGCGACTAGCCATTATGTTACACTCTAGCAACATAGCACTGTATGCATGGTGAGGGGCTACCAGCTATTCTGTTACACTCTAGCATCAGAGCAGTGTGTGAATGGTGAGGTGCGACTAGCCATTCTATTCTATTGCACTCTAGCTTCAGGGCACTGTGTGAAAAGTGAGGAGCGACTATCAATCCCGTTACATTCTAGCATTAGAACAGTGTGTGAATGGTAAAGAGCGACTAGAAATTATGTTACACTCTAACATCAGAGCAGAGTGTAAATGGTGATAGGCGACTCGCTATTCTGTTACACTCTAGCATCAGAGCATTGTGTGAAGTGTGAGGAGCGACTAACCATTCTGTTAAAACCTAGCATCAAAGAAGTGTGTGAAGGTGCCGAGCGACTAGCGATTTTGTTACACTCTAGAAGCAGATGACTGTGTGAATGATGGGGAGCGACTAGCCATTATGTTACACTCTAGCATCAGAGAGGTGTGTGAATGGTGATGAGCGACTAGGCATTCTGTAACACTCTAGCAGCAAAGCAGTGTGTGAATGGTGATGAGCGACTAGCTTTTAATTGTACACTCTAGCATCTGAACACTGTGTGAATGGTGATGAGCGACCAGTCGTTCTGTAACACTCTAGCATCAGAGCACTGTGTGAATGGTGAAAAGCGACTAGCCATTCTGTTACACTCTAGCATCAGAGCACTGTGTGAATGGTGATGAGCGACTAGCCATTATGTTACACTCTAGCATCAGAGCACTGTGTGAATTGTGAGGAGCGACTAGCCATTCTGTTACACTCTAGCATCAGGGCAGTGTACTAATGGTGAGGCGCCACCAGCCAGTATGTGTTACTCTTGAAAGCATGAGAACAACGGCAGCCGTATTGACATGCAAAAGCATAACATCTCGCCTAGCTGTCTAAAGTATAGGTGCACATCCATAAACATCATAGAAATGAAAACTGATATAACCAGATTTATTTTAATAGAAAGGAATCCTATTGACTAAACCAATTATTGGAAATATTCTTATAAATCAACACGGTGTGAATGTCTGCGAAAGCCCTTTGTGCGTATTCGTTTAAAACAAGCACATTTTCGTATAGAAATTTAATTGTATGCTGCCGTTTGATTTTACTCTCCAGAGAGCAATAAAACGGAATGTATTGATCATAATTTCCTAACAATTAAGTTGAAAGAAAGCACAACGGAAGTATCTAAAAATATATTTGTGATTCTTTTTACTTTCATTCGTCGCATAAGCGAGTATTTTAGAAGGTGGAATAATGTTTAACTGATTTGTTGCTGATTAATCTGTTATATATTTCTAATTGGTTTTAAGAATGCCTCATACGAGTGAGTTTCCGTGCATTATATTGTAATTTATTGTTTAAGCTCTTATGCAAACGCTTATTGCAACTTCATATATACATATTCTACATTTTAGTTTACAAGAACAGATATATTTGTCATGCAGAAGCATTCATATAAATAAGAAATATTAATATAACGTACCTTGCATTGAACCAATTTGAATATGAAGAAGTGAAACTCCAGAAGCTGCAGCAGTATTGCAGTTTTATCATACACACCTCTGTGGTCCTTTATTTATGGCAAGGAACCAATTGCCAAAACGGTACAGTACGGCACAAAGCGAAACAACATATACACATAGTAGAATAAAGCTGGGGTCACCGCCTTGGAACGGTCAATGCTAAGCATTGGGGGTTTAAACCAGTTAATGAGCGCTCAACCTCACACTTGGCCCAGCAATATTCATGATACATATAAGTGTAAATAAAATTTAACCTCATAGCATTGCAACTCAAATTAAACGCATCTTTAAGTATATAGACTAACTTTTTTGTAAATATATTACACGTCTGAACATTGAGAGTTATATAATATGATATAATCGACATTTCGATAGTTTTGGAAATGCGCCAAAATGAAGCACATACCACACGAACAAATTAATAAATATCTTGGAGTGTATTTAAGTACTAAAACGGTGGATAATTGATCTTTAGCAATTATTAATATTGCTTATCATTTGAATTAACAGTTCACTAAGCTTATTTTATAACGTGTAAGTGCACTTATTTCGCAAACTCGTGGAATTGCCCACAAACAATACCAGGGTATTTCGGTACGCTTCATTTCCCTACCTCCTACCAGTTGGGTACTATTTGGTATATAATCAAATAAGGACTTAGTCATGCACGTGTATTTCGTACATATTTGCAATTTACTCCTGAATAAATACATATTTGCTTAATTTATTAGGTGAAACCCAATATCTTAAAATAAATAATAACTCAATAACCTTGAAGACATCTGCTAATTGATATACTCGCATGAAATAAAAGTTAAACATGTAATGGCTAAAGATTGCAATTTATAGGGGGCATATGAAAATCATTTAAATAAACACTAAGTTAGAACATTCATCATCATCAACTGTTCAATTATAATTTTAAAGCTCCCCGACACATTACATATTTAACGATGGTTAACGGTTTGTGTTACGCTCAACGATCAATTTTCAATTTAATACAATTACACGTAATTATATTGACATGAAATAGTTTCGTATAGAGAACTTATATAGCTTTGTCAATCAAAAGCGTGTGTATATATTTTTTTTCACGGAAAAGGCGGACTATATATTAAAATAGTTCAAGTGTTCAATGGATGATTTATAAACATTTCTGGTAAAATCGAATTTCCTTTGTGTTGCTTCATTACGATTTGTCAATCCGATGTGTGTTATGAAACCTCTTGGCCTATCGCCCTCTTGCTTATCTTACACATCGGCCCTACAAACCGTCTTTCATCACCGCAATAACCAACACTAAGCCGGATTTTTTTTCTTAAGGTATAAGCACTCTAATGAACGTGGAATATCGCCTTATGTCGTACATATCCGTCACTCCGAACGTTTTCCGAGTATGTGCGGAAAACTACGAATATTCGATAAGTATCGCTATGAAATTCTAAATGTATGCCATGCAAGTTAAAAACAATAAAACCAAACATGGCCGACACCATACGTGACACGTTGGGTCGTTTTATGAAAAGCAAATTGCCATCTCTAAAGAGAAAGATTGATAGAAGTAATATTGCTGATCATAGGTTCCGAGGTTCTTAAGAAAAGGAAACACAGTGGCACAGAGTCATATTCTGCGTTATATGTATTCGATTAACATTCAAAATGAGATGTTGTAAATTATGTGATTCGCAGAATAATAGAACCTTGTTACAGGAAAACAAACGTCAGCGACGAAAGAAGCTGCCTATTGTAAATTATTATTATAAACCAGATTTATAAAGCGCCCTTTTCATGTAATAATACAAAGGCGCTGTACAATTAATTAATACATATCATAATCTTGTAAAAACATAAAATATCCATAACATAGTAAAACAATTAAAAATCTTAAAATATATAATAATATAAAAAGATATTGATTGGAGAGCAATATTTTGTCAAATAATTGTGCCTAGTGTGGTAACTAATAATGGGAACTTATATACAAACTAGTGGGTCTTTTTAAAGCATGTCTTAATGCCAAAAGATGGAAGTGTTATATGACTTGCACAGTCTGTCGGTAAGTCCGTCAAATCGTCAGGCCTTCCGCACTTTTTGGTTTTGCTCTTTAACTCAACCAATTGTAATAGTATCGTCAAGAAATAGAGGCCAACTTCAATAACCAACCAAGTCTCACCAGACACTTTGCAGGGATTACGACCCTTCAAGGTCTCAAAATAAGCTTCTTCAATGGCTCGAAACTTATTTCTTAATCAGTGCACTTATATGTTTTCCGTAGCTTTCATACAGATTAATTTTTACGGACTCGGGATCTTTGCATGTTAAGCGCTATTTGTGTTTCTTGAGTTAAGCGCTACTTATTAAATATATCTATCGTCTTCTAATGGATGATATTAATACAGAACGAACGATCTTGTAAAGAAGTCCAAATTTTATTTCTGTAAAATAGTAGAATACACGGTCAAGAATCATACTATACCGAAATAGTAAATGTATATAACATTGCATGCACAATTTATAATAATAATCTATGAAATTTTGTAACATTAAATATACAATTAGTACTCATAACCATAGCATTTTATTCGTAGTATTTAATTACTTATTTTAGTATACTTATCATTATATTATCTATTATAATATTAATATTATTATAATATATAAACCAGCGGTATAATAATAAATTCTAAGTAAATTTGTACCAATTAATCCTGTAGAATTAAATATATAATATTAACATTATTAAAATAAAATTAATATCAATCCTTAACTATAAAATACCGCACTAAGTAAAATAATACAAGCAACAAGTTTATATCAAAATGTAAATAACTATATCCCACCTGTTAAAGAGTAGAGTACAAGGTGGTGTCAACAGGGAGTGCAGTCGGTTCAATACACTATGGGTGGGGCTTGGAATTTGCATATTTTTTGAAAATACAATCATGATATATCGGCTACCTCCGGAAGTTCATAAGTCAACTAATTCTCCTATATGTAAACCGAAGAACTTATGACTAAGCAGATCGTCTTGAAGGTATTAATGTTTGAAGTTCTGGGTCATGTATTTATCTCTGCCGTCAGTTATTCTGGTCTTAGAGGCTTGAATATTTATTATATGAAAAACTCTGGTTCACAGCGTCATTTCTTATTGTAGGCCAAGGTGATAATATTGACATGTTGTGTTGTGTTTTTGTAATCAATAACCATTTAATAGTATAATATTTTTTAATTTATTTTTTTATTTTATTATGTAACAATAATGTTTGATATAAAAATAAAAATAACAATTAATACAGGTTAATTTATCCATGAAGTAAGTGTTTTTTAATGGGATTAAATCTTCCCCTATCTACTAAATAAGAATTCCTATTCTAATATAATGGAACTGCCTTAATTTTATTTTGCCACAACATTCCACATGGGTAACCAATAACTAAGAATTGAATATAAAGTTTGACTTAATAAGTTACATTACACAATAAATAAGCAATGTAAACTATGAATACGTTGTCTAAAAATTTAGCTTCTAAGGTTTTATCCGGATAACTATTTAATAATTATTAAAATGACATTTGAAAAAAAATAGCAAATATAGGAACGATATGGGCTGATACACGATTCATGTTCGAAAACATAAGTCATGAGTAATATACAATACCAAAACGTACAATTCTTAGTACAACATCTTAACAATCTAAAACATCCAAACATGCAAACACCACTACCACACTAATGTCAAACATAATTGAATTGTGTTTGTCATATCTGTTGA
This sequence comes from Dreissena rostriformis, assembly GCA_007657795.1. Lineage (NCBI taxonomy): Eukaryota > Metazoa > Mollusca > Bivalvia > Myida > Dreissenidae > Dreissena > Dreissena rostriformis. Next base: position 36,360 of record VMBQ01004629.1, read on the forward strand.
TATTTCATGTATACTTTGCATATTCTTCTTGTTTTCTATACATGTTTTTTGTACATTAAGTAATATAAAAAGTATTACAAAATTTTCACATTTCTGTTTTATCACTATGTTTAAAAAGGTTGCCACAAGGAATATGGCAAGCTATGTTACAACAATTTGTAAAAATATATACTTTTCTGTGTAAAATCTTTTCCAACTTTCGTTGTTAATAAAATCCGTGGTTGACATCTAGTAAAGTTTTTTTCTGTTATACGATTATAATGTATCAACCGAAGAAAAACTAATTTGGAAGGTCGCTTTTACACAATTTATAGTAAGAATAAAGATAAGGATATCGTCATTATTTCTTAGGAAGTCAAAGTGGTTCAACAGCTGTCGTTTCAAAACTGGTATACCTAGATAATCTATGAAAAATAAAATCAATTCGATATTATTTTCCAGATTTCAACATGATATTAAAAATTGACATTTTTGTATACTTTTTTTATGATTTTAATTAAATCGTGATAAAACTTAAAAGAAGGTAGAACAATGTATCAAACAGCAAAGTTGTAGTACAGCGTCAATAAACATTGTTACATAGATATATCAATACACAGACTAAAAAAATCTAATACTAATATTTATAAATAATAAATGTAACAACAAAACAAGTATATCAATGTAAAACAATCGACAGAAAATAAAGTTTCACAATAAAGTATCAATAAATAACATCGATGATTATTTAACTTAATTATTTTTTTGTCATTTAATATTATTAATCAATCTAATTTTAAGTGTAATACATTATCTACAATGTAGATGTCTTGTGTGCACTTTTTTCGGCGTAGCTGTATACGCCAGTTTTTCACCTTGGCCTGACCTTTGTAAGCGACCAGTCAATTCGAATATAAAATTTCCCACCGGTGGGCCTGAAACTTTTTGCAGTAGACAATGTGCAATCTACAAACACATTCACATTAACATTAATATGTTATTCCGTCGACTTTCTATTTTTTGGAAGTATAGGGTATGAAAAGGGATACTACAGTTCGTTTAGCAACGATGTTAACTGCGTATTCAGCATGAAACAATTGTATCTCTAATAATAAGGTTTGAGAGATAGAGCAGTTTCACACTCAATTCTCGACATCAATACAGAATGTGTGCCCCTTTATATTTAGAAGAAAATTCAGCGCCAGAGCGTTTGTACTTAAAGGCTGTGTTCTCATATTTGGTAATTACTACGATATTGCATTCTGTGCATTCATAAATTTTAGATCATATAAGTATTGTTGTTCAGTAACCTAATATACGCTTTGACGAAAATATTTAAAATTGTTTTCGAAATTGACCGTTAAACACGTAAATGTTTAAAGCTTTAAACAAGCCGTCGTTCCAGCAGTGGAATTGTTACCTCACTTTAATGCATTGCATTCCAACCCGCAAGGTATCAAGGTCAGTTTGCGGTCAGTTACAGAAATCGTTATATAAACGCTATCGCGTAAACTATGTGCACTTGAAGTTTATTTTGATCAGAAAGATACTAAATAAAGATATTCGGCGATATTATTATGGTATGTCAATCATAGATTTTTAATGTGTTTTTAACAATTGCATGATAAGGACCAATTTTGAATAATTTAATTAGAAATATTTATCCATTTAGACCAATTTATTAAGCATGAGCACGATGATTCACGATGTTATTAATAATGGAATCAAATAAGATTCGAGTGTTGCCGGCTGACCTATATGCTTTCATTTATTTTCATGCTTCTTGTGTTTTTCTATTCTGTAAATATAGATATCTTAGTAATAATATCTAATAAAGCGAAATAAGCCACGAAATCTGGCGCAACACCCTGTAATTTATTTGCGTGTGATGCAGAACTGCACATAAAAAAGGCATTCGCTATTTTTGACCTCATAGATATAACCTTTGATCGTTCATACACACCGATCACAATCAACGCCGTATATCTTTTTTAAAGATATTTCTTGTTACATCTTCCTTTATGCCATTATGTGTCAAATACGATTCAGTATGATAATTTGTTTTACGCAACGGCCTAAGATTATATTATTGGCCGAATGCCAATGACAGAGCAAATACTTCCATTTCACCATGAAATCCCTTTGATACGTGGAGAAACGGAGTCTTTCCCCGCTGTAGCTGTTAGTATGCTTAGTTCTTAAGATTCATTAGAATAATGACTAGATTAATAAGAATAAGAACAATTATAAAATATTCGTATTGCAAAGTTTTCATTTTTACTATTCGTTAATTCTTGAAATTGAGAAATGGTTGTTTATGCACGAATTTTTGTAATGAGATCTAGAAAAAGTGTTCTTTCGAATGTTAGAACGATACCCACGATAGTAATACAATGAAAGGTAGAAAACCAGTATTAAAAACTAGGGTCACCTTCTTGAAGGAAGCTGAAAACATAGATATTTAATCGCCTCAATTGCTTCGTGTTTACTTTTCGTAACTAGTATGTTTCTGAGCTCGGCGTCTCAAAGATTAGCCGATTCATTTGGGTATGAACATAGGTTTGTACATTTGTATCTCATAGAAAGCTATACCGTAAAAATAGTCTTCATCATACATATGAGATCTTAGTGTAGAAGTAACATATGGTTTGGGTACAAGCCAATAATTAAATGGCTTTTAATTATGGCGTAAGTTTAAGTCCACACACAAATATTTCTTTTTACTTGAAGAAGTATGTATAAACAAAGTTTATCGTTTTTGTAAAATATACATGTATAATGATTTCATATTTTTGTCATTTTTTTATGTATTTGTTTCACAATGAACACATATAAAATATAGTATTTAACAAGAAGAAGCATTTATAGCACAGCCAGTATTTATCTACACGTAATACATAAACAAACAATAACTAATGACTCTACCGTTAAATACTCATCCGCTGAATGAATTGTTTCGCCGCTCCACTGGCCTTATCCGGATCCAGTTTTAACACTACTTTCTGAATAAATATGTATCACAAAGCTGGCCAACCGCAATGCCAGATTTGCAAAAGTTTTTTATCATTCCCATGATGACAACAGCCATTTGATTATGTGGAAACTATTACTTAATCCCTTTTTAATTCTTTCAAATCGAGTAATGTGAATGTTAATTTCTGTACACTTAATCCACGACATATGTTGGCATATGCTACATCATGTAGCTGTAGCCAGTCCAGCATTACATTGCTATTACACATTTGTTTATATGTAATCACAAAAAAACATATACGTAAACTACAAGGCAACAAATCGTTCAAATATTACATTCAGATTAAATTTGTTCTACAGTATCTCGTCAAGAACACACTTTCAGTACCTACGCGTATATAGGATTTTCACTTTAAAACAAACGTGTCATCAAAGCCCGTTGTTGATGATGAAGTACATTTAAGAATAACTTAATAGTATTAAAGATACACAGTGCGAGATTTGCCTTAATGCCATAGACGGCGTTTTTGCAACAAAAACCGTTTTAATTGAGTTCTATATTTTACAATCGGATAAATAAATGGATTTTAACGCGTAAAAGATCACGATAATATTAATAATGCTATACAACTGTACATACTGCACACCGTGATATTAAGCAAACTTAACAAAACGTACCACTAAATTAAAGAATATACAATCGACACAATATGTTATTTTATGCTAGTATTACATGCGTTTTATTCAATGTTTTGTCTTTCAGATATAAACTGTTCAAGATATATAATATCATATACTTGGCAGCATGTTGGCATTTTCATGCCGATTATGATCGTGTATCTAAAAAGAATATCAACTCCTAAGCTGTTCGGCAAATAGGCTTATTATTTATCGACGCACGCCATTAATATAAAACGTTTATTCAACAGGCAAAACACAACACGATTCATGGAAAATAAAACATTCCCCTAAACCAGGTCATTACTTAAGTTATTTTCTAACATTATAGAAATGCAATAGAAAAGCATACATTTAAAAATGTTTTTAGCATATTTGTAGGGTGGTTTCCGGTAATAATTAAACCTGACATATCAACCACAATGTGTTTTTATCATCAGTATTGTGGACGTTTCCTTTATACAGATGGCATATTTTGATATTATATGTAAATTAAACAAAATACAATAATTGTATACAATACCGACATGACTGTTTTACGTAGTTTTGCAGAATGACTTTCGAATGATTTAAGCATTGTCTTTCTCTCTGCTTTGTACATTACGTTGTCTACAGATTATATTCCTCACGTCATCCCTAAAGGTCCTTCCTGACAATACATATGCGAAGCAGTTTATAGCGTGATTTGACAATTTAAGTATCCCAGTCCAATATAGTAATAAGAAGTCATTCTCTATCGAGATAGCCTGGTTCAATTGAAGATCGGTCATCGATACACTAATAATTAAATAGGTTGTATACGGGAACTGTGTAATAATATACGCCACATTGACTGCCAGAAGATTCCTTGTAACATAATTAATTAGATGTTTGTTTCGACCAATGGAGGTACGAATTTTTACCCCGATAATTATGCTAGATATACTTATCACAGCGAACGGTGTTAAAATGAAAAACATATCAAAGGCATGCTGTAGTTGGGGATTTAAAAATGCATTCCCGATTTCGAAAAAAAAGCCATGTATATTATGGAAGTACTCCATTACAATTAGTACACTACCCATTACGATTTCGGCTATAATTGCTCTCTTAGTAGTGACGAAAGTCTTTACTTTTAACGGAATCACCACACTTGCTAGTCGTTCCATTGATATGAGTACCAAAGTCCACGCGCTGAGATCCATGCACGTCCTGAGGAACAGGTTGCGCAATCGATGATACCAGATCTCATCCACATTAATAAATAAAGTTAAAAACCGTATGCTTGTAACAAGTATGTCGAACACTGACAGAGTTCCAAAGAGGTAATACGTTGTTGAAATTTCACTTTTTCGTTTTGACATAACGACGGCAAATATGAGACCATTTCCAATTAAGGATGCCAACCAAATCAGTGAAACCAATCCGATTTTAAGGTTAGCAAGCAATTTCATTTTGTTTAAATAAAAGTTCTCAAAGTTGAATGCTTCTATATCTATCCAGTTTGTAAGATTATCTATATCCCAGTTTGTCTGATTTGCAGTGACGATATCCATTGTATCGTGGAGCAAAGATCAGGTTTGTAAACACTTCACACAAATATATAACTTCCGTTGAGTGTTATTCAAACTAGAACAATATATAAGATATTTGTGTACATGTATGTTTTAAATCCACGTGAATAAAAATCAACCGAATGTTTTTTAAATCATGACTGAACGAGATCATCACTATTTGTTGATCGACTGAATAAATGTTGAAACAGAATCCGACGATATTCATATGGTTTCATCATTAAGCAAATACGTCTGGTTGAAACACAGTTTGTTTTAGAAATAAAGTAATTTGACAGAAAATAGTGTGCATTAAAGTATCAATGCATCTGAAGTTTTGATCAAATGAAAGTAAAACTAATGTTTCATACGGGAAATGTGTTAATGTGTTGAAAGTTGAATGAAAGAAATACTTTCTTTGTAATTTCTTATCACGAATCTCATTATCAAAGATTAAAGAACTTTAATTATCCGACGAAAACTAATTAGGCAATATTCAATGCGAGCGGTGAGTGCTGTGCGCTGTTTATCTAGATTAGCATTCCCGAGGTTTAATAAATATTTGAGATCGTTTTGATATTTGAAGATCAAAAATATCGTTTTCCCCGAATGAACATGAAGTAATATGTCACGTTATAGGCGCTTAGTGGACGTGTTTTTTAATTAAGAAAGAAATTTGTGGATTTTAAGTTTAGTATCGAAAAAAACCTGATTTTGTTTTAATTCAGTTTATAAATATCGGGAATAAACGAAGAGACAGAAATAGAAGGGGCAGTGGAAGTGAACACAAAACAAAAGTGACCAAACAGAGAGGCCCGTCCGAGGAGGTGAATACAAATGTTTCAGGAAGTGAAGTTTTGGGACCAACTAGTGTGTTTTATACCCAGATGCAATTGGTCCACTACAGAGTCAAGTATTTGAGCTGTCTTGCACAGATTCGTCCAAATCAAGTCCCTAAACGATGGCGAAAACGTGGAATCTAAAAATATGGGTCTCTCTCTGTCTCTCTCTGTCTCTCTGTCTCTGTCTCTCTCTGTCTCTCTGTCTCTCTGTCTCTCTCTCTGTCTCTCTCTCTGTCTCTCTCTCTCTCTCTCTCTCTGTCTCNTATACAACGCATCAACTAAATGCCGATTTACCGATTGACAAAATAAACGTACCGTTCCAAACATTATTGAGATTCAGTTTGATTTTTTTTAAATAGACAGTTTCATACTAGTTAATGTTTTGCTTTTGTTGACCGCATTGATACGCACAATTTATTTCGTACAACCGCTTTGAATAGACTGATCTGGAGTTTAGAAAAACCCACATATCACCCCGGTACAAACAACGCTGGTCTATTATATCAACCAATGAGAGCGTTATTAAAAAATAACGGTTGGTACGGTATGACGATTGTAAATGGGGAAGCTTTATTTGTACCAGCAGATAAGTGGGTTTTTCCAAGAGGTTGCTTTTTCAGGGATACATATATTATAAATCAATCTTAAACATATAGTTTGAAAGAGTAATAGGTCTTACGTAATGATCTCTCCCGCTGTAAGCAATATACACTTCCATGCGGAACGGTGCAAACGTAACTAAATTTCATTCGTGAAAGATAATTGGTTTGGCTTCACAGAAAGGATACGACATTTTGGGAAACTATTTGAGTGTTTTGTAAGCTTATAGCACAAGGCTCGGAAAAATTAAACAAATCATAACATGACATTCAACAACGCCGTGTTCGTTCATATATTTTGTGTGTAAATGGGTTGTATTTATTACAAAATTAATTTTTTTTCTTAACAAAGTCTGCTCTGAATTGAATGGATACTGTCAGTCACCTAGGAAATAGTCCTTGTATTGGCAATAAGATACTGTTACTGTTCTGAAAATAAGTTTAAATAAGTACCTCTTTACGATTTTACTCTTAGTTTGACACGGCGACTGTAATACGTTGGAACCTTAAGCTATTCCTATTTTTGAATAAAAATATATTTTGTTAGATAATTTGTATGTTGAGTTGTATTGTTTGGTCTTTGTAAAGTATCAAGTTATTTTAAGACGCGAAAAAGCTTATATTTAATCATGTTTTCTTTCATCATTTATTTATATTAAAATTCTTGCATGTAAGTGATAGTACAGTTCATATGTAAAAGCAATTGTAAGAGGAGTGCTTGTATATCATTGCACAGTGAATACCATCTTGTGTTCAGATGAAAAAACTTTCATGCTTTTTTTATATATTTTATTCCTGCTGAATGGTTGATGCAATACAGTTAATTTTTTAATGACTTGTGTTTATTGTAATATTATTTGTAAGCAAATTTGGCTGTGGTATTAAATGCATGCTGAACAAGATACTGTCAATCAAGAGTATATTGTTTGTGTATGAACAGATCATATAAGTTGTACAGCCATTTGCCTTCCACCATCTCCGATTCTAGTTAGACAGTTGCAAGTGTCTTGCATTAGTATAAACATCGGTTCTATTAAAGCCGGGCTGCATTAAATTAAGAAAAAGATAATTTGGTTTCATTGGGATTCAAACCAGGGTCTTCTAGAGTAAACTTCTTAACCGCTGCGCCATTGTTTTAAATGAAATAAATACATACCAAATTTAATGGTGCTGTGGCACTTTGATGGGCAATCTTATAATAACTTAAGTATAATTGCTGTTGTGTTATTATTAAATTTCTAATTTTGGTTTTGATTATCTTTGGTATATTGAACATATATAAACCTTGCTCTGTGAAAAGGGGGTTGAATGCATGTGCGTTAAGTGGCGTCCCAGTTTAGCCTGTGTAGTCCGCATTGTTATGGTTTCTACTCAATGGATTCGCAGATAATACGGAAATAGATCAAATTGGCATCAATAACTATATTGGATCATTTACATGTGTTAAACTATCCGATAATAATGTTGCATAGGATCATTTACATGTGTTAAACTATCCGATAATAATGTTTATAATAATATTAATCATCGTAATNCCTATAACGCTCAAAATTAACAACAATTTCGTTATATAGTTCGTAAAATAAAGTTCAACATATAAATAATCAGTGTTTCTCATAGCAAGATTTCAACGCGAGATGTGACCTGGTAACATAGGTTTAACAAGATATGAAATGCTCTTTTTTATTTTTGTGTGGCACAATAAATTCAATTTTAATTTCCCGCGACGATATCTTTTCATACGACACATGAACACTAAATTGGTACATGAATATGTGTTGAATATATTATACCAATAAAAAAGAGCATTTTGTATCGTGTTAAATCTATGTTACCAGACCATATCTTACGTTATATTGTGGCTATTGCTATAAGGAACACTGATTATTTATTTGTTAACTTTATTTTACGAAATATATTATGAAATTTTCGCTGATTTTGAGCGTGATAGAGGCTTGAACAATAAATGACAATTATCAACATTTTAATACACGCAGCATAGTTTCATGAAAGCGATACTTCCAATGTATGCAATAGCGAACAACTGCAGAGCCGTAGCAATTGGATTCAATCTATCAACAAATAAAATTCGTTTATGTATTGCGCTGCTGTTTTGGCGTTAAACATACACAAACTAAACCGATTAGAACCTTTGGTTACGTCTGGTTTTATTCACAAAGTCAATACAGAATTGACATAGAAGGCATACAAATACACAAAAGTTTTCGAAATAAGCCTTTTTTTCATTTACAATTTTTGAATTCACACGCAATACATATTGACTAAAAAGACACACACACGTCTGCGCGAGCACGCACATATGTATACACAGACTAACGGATTATTTGGCTGCATTGTACAATTAAGGACATGCTTAAAACACAAACAAAATAAGCACTGAACTGCAACAAAAAAAACATTGGGTTCGACATCGCATACCGATAGCCGGTGATGGTTAATTTTGTCGAGCTTTATAAGGTGGAATGTCACGTCACCGATAACATCTTCGTGTCGATAATTGTCACTATTTTTGTATATAACGGTGGTTCGGATACGCAGTACATAATAGAAGAAAATTGGCGATAGTGTACATTTATTAACAAAGGTATATTCCATGCTAGCTGTTATCATAACAGTTTCTCTAATATAAACTCATCAGGCATTACTACATTAATAGATACTAATAAAACACTCGGACAGATAACGCAACAGATAACACTTACGTTGCATGCTTAGTGTTTAGTATTTGCTGAAAATGCATTTGAAATGACAACCAAGTTCCATACTACAACGATAAGCTACTTTGGATGGTAGAGTCATCATGTGCCACACCAACTTTGTTGGATGGACGGTAAACTCGCTTTGAAACATCTAGGGAATGCTTGAACCTCTTTCGTTTGCCTTTACAATACCCCCATATGGTAATGAAATCTGAACAAATGACAAGTCCTAATAAGACAGACAAAATCCCCACGGCAATGTTTCCAATCGCCTTGGAGGACGCTCGCGAGTCTGGTCTGCAATTCAGCTTTGCGAGCGCCATGGTTGTCTCACTCGCATCTATGGTCAGCTCAGTAATTAACATTTCAATAATCTGTTCGTTGGTCAGGTTGGTCCATTGTTTGTTGGGGTTGCAGATACACGGCATGATGTACAGTTTCGGAGCGGCGGATCGTGGTGTTGTTGTTGATTCTTTAAGTAAGATTGGAAATTCATTCGTTTATACATCATTCGTTCGATCATGAATTATCTGAATTCTGATATTTATAATTATCACAATGGTAATATTTGACCGATTTCAATGAATTTTATAACTTTTGTTGTTAAGATCGCTGCGTTGCTATTTGAGTATTTATACAATCGTGATGAATATTATTGGTCTAATCTCAATATACATATGTAATTATGCATGTTACATCAATTTTTCAATCTGGCAATATTTTATCTATAAATGTATAACAACTTTAATTTCGATGAATATTTCATACTTGACAAGAATGCAAAGTTATTTACCTGGAATAACGCAAGAGATAGCAGTTCCTGTCCATCTGAAAACATTGGTGTTTTTTGACGGTGGAATGCAATTTCGGGTAGTTTTATTTTGCAAAGGTACAAAGCCAAAATTACACATATATATGGCCTTTTCTTTTTTGTTACCATTGCTTTCACTCACAGGTAAACGATAAGTTACGGTCCCATTAGCCGGATTTGGTAATAACAGACAGTCTGTGAAAGACAAATATATAAAGAAATAACACATATGCATATTAAATATTTGAATAATCGGCAACCATAGGCAAAGGCAACGTTCCAGAAGACAATTATTGTTATGCGGAACTCGCCTCAAACCGTTTTCCCCGTTAATTTATATGTGGTAAAAATGAATTGACTTAAAGCGACGGAGTAATGTTTTGTGAATAATATTTTAGTGAACTTAAATCTTTTATCAATATGCAAATATTCATTTGACCCAAATGCATAAATTAAACCGTTGATTGTAAAGAGCTCTGCAAATATGAGCCTTGCTCTATAGTTTTTTTTCTAATTTAAAGGGGTCCTTAAAGGGTCCTGTTCACAGTTTGATAAATTGACAAAATTGGAAAAAAAATGCAAAATTTCGTTGTAGTTATATTATTTGCAATATAAAAGTAATACTGAACATTTACGATGCTCCAAAATATCCATTATATATATCTTTTAATGATTTAAAAAATCATAAAATTATAAAGCGTTACACACGCGAAACGATTGAATAATTTGGAGAGTTATGTTGTTATCGTTATATTTTGTGACATTACAAGGATTGCTTATATAAAGTATAACATACGTCACGTACAAATCAGCAGTGATGGCCGAGAGGTTTAATCGCTAGACTTTTACTCATAGGGTCAGCGGTTCGATCCCAGGTGTGAATTACTTTTTTTTTTCATTTTTGTTTTTAATTGTATTTTTGTTTTATATTGGAGCTCTTTAGTTGCGATGTTTAAATTAATCAATTAAAAGCATTTAATTACAAAAATCAAAACATGCCAAAATCTGTGAACAAGTCTCTTTAAAGGCCGTTTTGTGTCTGAGGGTAATTTATTTATACACGATTATTATTTTTTATCCGAAAACAGTTAAACTTTGGATGCTTATCTAAATAATAAACTCCGCCAAATCATGTTATTTCATGTGAACAATTTAAAAATGGTATGCAATTACACTTATAAACAGGAAGCGTAACCGTTTTAGCACAGTCTATTATACTTACTAGACGTTTGCAGTTCCATTCATATGTGTGGTAATCGATATCATCTTCCATTTCAGGTAAGTAGCTGTTCTTGAATACCAGACATTCGCCTGTGTTGACGCTGTACGACATAATGCAGTTCTCACTTTGTGACTGACAATGCATCATGCACTGTTCCGGAGAGAAGGTGGTGACATTATAGAACGTCGTGTTAGTTTCGATGGCGTCCGTGACGTTCACTTTCATTCCCGGTAGTTTAATGAACTCATTATCCAAACAACCTTAAAACAAAAACAGATACTGGCCTCGAGACTAGTTTAATGAACTCAATATCCAAACAACCTATAAAATAAAAACAGATACTGGCCTCGAGACTAGTGAACATTTTTTTGTTACGATTTAAATTGATTGTAAATATAAAACTCAAGTATTTCAATCATTTTATTCGGTCAATTGTATACATTGCTAAGTTGCAAAAATCATAGTGTTTTGCGGTTCGATTTGCGACACAATATATCAACACTTATATAAAATATGAATAATTGTGACACATGTGTGTTTGGGAAATAATAACACAATATACAAAATATGCGTATACAAATACCATGGATGTACCTTTATAAAACAAAACTTGAAGCATATTAGTACTACACATAGAAGGACCAGAGTTTAATTGCTTACTGTTATTGCACACCTGTCTCGTAGCTTTCGAGCCAATGTCATACACCAGACTTCTGTTACAATTAAACTCGATTCAGTTGAAATCGGCAGAATAAACCATAACTGATGCGTTTTTCGAGGCTATGCTAAAATCAAGACACTGTTCCTCTGTGTAGTTTAGATATTGTTGGCTTCCCTCTGTGTAGTTTAAATATTGTTGGCACCATGTACCATTGGCTTCTGGTTCTGAGACGCCGCAATTTGAACATGTCTGTGTGTAGTTGCATTGTCCAGTGACAATGGCAGCGAAACCTGTAGATACTGAGCATTATTATACTGCTATTAGGATGATCCATGTCACTCTGCGTAATAATTTTAGATGAGAAAACTACATGGGTGACTATTTTGAATAATACACGAGCGAAGCTGTGCTTTGTATTGGTTTTGTACAGCTACGTTTTCTTAAGAAAGTACGAATACGTAGTATTTTGCTGGTTCACATTTGATCGTAAGAATATTTTGGTATGAGATGCTATGCTTGGCAATGACCGTTACAGAGCGGTGGTCCCAGTTGTATTCATGGGTGTTTGTTTACGTCATGTGCTTTTGTCATGTGCCTAAATGAACGCCAGTTGGCCACTTGCCTAAAAAGAACCGTGTAAGAACGATATATGGCTGATGCAGCAGGAGTTTTCATTTATTTTTGGTATCAATATAACAACTTTGTCAAGAATATTTATATATATTATTCAGACATGATAAACAGGCTCTCGACCCAGACGAAATGTCAATATTTTATTTTATTTGTCTATATTTAAGCGATGACAGTATTACTTGAAATGCTATACCACACCGTTTCCTATATTGTAGTATAACATTATTGCAAAGTAATCTAAATGGATGCGGAATGTTTGACATTAGTTTGTTTTAGCATAAACCTTAAATTAGAACTAGATCTTTTACAAAACCTAGCCCCACAATACATGCACATTTAGGTTTATGTTAATGTATGTGTACATACAGTTCAAAACGTTTCACGAAAGCGTGAAAACAAACAAACATTAAAAATAATGCACAAATCCTAAAATCAAATGCAAGACTGGCATGGCATCCACTCGAACATATTTACAAATGTATTCCAAATGTCGCTGCAATCCCCCGCCGTTATCTCTTTGCCCTCTAATCAGACATTCAATTTTAGGCGGGGCGACTGCAACATGCCTTCGGCTTATTGCCTAAATGTTAATAGTCATGGGTATTTGTTTACGTCATGTACTTTTGTCATGTGCCCAAATGAACGCCAGTAAGCCACTTAAATCGCTAAAATTTAGACACATATTGACATTTTGTCTGGGTAGAGACATGAAAAACTGGTCGATCAACGACGTGGATAAAACATAGAGCTGATATGAAAATACCGACTCATAGTTATTATTTTCAAACTTCACGAAAGACCTTGCCATATAGTTTACGTGGTTGGCTTAAGCTCTCTGTCTAATTGAGCAAAACATTTGAGACCTATGTTATAAAATCTTTTACAATGTACAGGGGAAAATGGGAGCTAAAACATTTGATCTTCAAGTATGACCTTGACCGAACAAATACTTGTCTGAATTACTCCTCATGCATATCGTTTTAATAACGTCAGCATTTTAGAAAAGTTTCATGATAATCCTTCGACAAAGTCTACGGACATTCCTACGGATGGGCGAACGGCATTTCCATACTTCCATTTACAGATGGTGAATAACAAAGAAAGAAGAAAGAAATAATTTGATCATTACGACGTTCTTTTAATGGCAAGTAACCAATTGTCAATTAATTCGAACCGCACTCTTCGTCCAGATTTAAGATGTAAAACAACTTTATAACAAGACGAAATAAGTCAACAATAGTTAAATGAATAGAACAAGAGATGTGTTTGTCAGAAACACAATACCCCCTACTTCGCCGCTTTGAATTTAAAAAAAAATTATTATATCCCTTTAAAAATTAAAAATGTATTTACCATTAATTACGAGTATCAGAAATAGACGCATGTCGATGAACACCTCCATCCCGTATTCTGAAAACAAAAACTGCACAAAACTTTGTCTTAATACAATTGTACAGTTACCGAACTCGATATAATTAAGGAGGAAGTGTACAGTTTGTTAGCCCTATTTTTGCATTGGCCCCAATTTCCTTAATTTAAGGTGTATGTCATTAAACAATTGTGTTTTGACTCCAGAAGCTGAAATGTAAGTATAAATGGTCAATATTCTAGTAATTGCACTTGTTTTCAGTAATTTAAAACTAAGTGATTTTAGTCAACATTCTGCACATGCTCAGTGAGAAGTAAACACATGTACTTCCTGCTTGAAGCAGCCGACATTTGACAGATTTCAACAGTGGGTTAAAATAAGTTAGCAGTGCAAAAAAGTTTAATGGTAATGAGGGCTTATGTTTGGCTCAGTTTGAAAGCATTTGCTGTGATAGTTCAAAGCATGTTGTCGACTGTGTGCGTAATCTTACCCGGAAAGATAAATGTGATTTCCGGATTTGTCTACAAATGGGGTTTTAACGACCAAGTTCCGAGACCCCCGAAAAGGTCTATTTTACCCCAGATATCAATTTAAAGAGCATTTTCTGCATTGTTTTGTGCTTTATTTTCAAGCTGTTGATGAGCTGCACTGAATATTGTCTGAATCTATTTTCAGGTTGTGACTGGAGGCCTTGTTTTTAGGGTGTTTTGCAGACCAGTGGTTGTCGGCCTGGAGATTTTCAAGAACAACTGTAGACTGCCCTCTAAATATATATGGTTTGATGTAATATAATTGGAAAGTGTGTTTTCATACTCTAATTTCTGTTTGTTATTTAACATTTAATATACTGCGTCAATGCATGTTATATCAACACATGTATTAAACGTGAAACTCCAGAATTATTACCAGAAAATAAAATTATTTTTACCAACCGCTATTATATATTACAATACAAAACGATACAATACAAACAATATAACACTAAACATTGAGTTATAAAGAACTTACGTCTCTCTTGTTGTCAATCGAACGCGTCTTTTTCTCTGATGTATTCGATCCTTAATGAAAGTAACACCAGATTTTTATATTTACTCTCTCACCGCTGTCTCTTTTGAGAAGCATTAATCAATTATACAATTGTCTTAAACTAAAACTAAAAATCTAGTTCTACAATTAACCACGGTCCTCACGTTCTAGTCCATCATTTATTTCTGTCAACTACTATAACTACTACAAAATGAGGTTCCTCTTATAGCCCCGGATTATTTCTTAGCACGAGCTCGACCAAATATAGACCAAATTTGATCAAATAATATTATTTGTAAATGCTTTCTCAGATCTTTGAAATGCAATAATCGAACCTTTAAAGAGTGAACTTAAAAGTAGCGCCTTCTTACAGATCGTTGCAAAAAACTCGACTTTTGATATTTATCTTAAGTGTTGAAAAATTGAATAATTTATTAACTGTTTCAGCGGTCGCGTTTGCCAAACAAACATCAATATTTTCTTTTATACTTATATGCCTTTAAAAAATAAAAATTGCTAAAATAATATATGTTTTAAAATTGTCTAAACATTAAATATTGAATATCGCATAGAAAATTGACCTACCATAACATTTGTCTGGCAACTGTGAAGAGTCCATTATTAATGTTCCTGAGTTGTTTGATCAGTTATTTATCTTACATTTGATCAGGTATTTATCTTACTTTTAATACCGTATTTGCCCTACATTAGGAACCGCCTGTGAAGAAATGTCCATAATAAGGTGTGTTTGTGTTATTTTCGTCAATGGAAAACAATATTTGTATTAATGTATCGGAATTTTCTACTTATTCATACTTACTTATATGGTTCAGTTGAAGAAAAGGTCTGCCAAAATATTACATAGACATTTTTTTCTAAACGACAGAAAAGGTTTATGTGTTGCTATGCGGCGAAAAAGTGGAGAAAATCAGGCACCGACAAACGATCCGAAACACATGTATATGAGTCTCGCTATGGGAAAACGGACCTAAATGCATGTGCGAAAAGTGTCCGCATAGTCTTATCAGGAACGGCACTTTCCCATTGTGTGGATTTTTTCGTTTAAAGGAAGTCTCTATAAGAGAAAATGTCTCGCATTGAGGAGCAGCGTTCTGTTTGAGCTCACACTTGAAAACGGTTCGTGAGGTATTTCAATATCTATTCGTTACCCATTGGCTATTTATATCTTCTAACAATAACCATATGGTCCCAAATCGATTTTACCGCTTGTGCCATCTTGAGTGTTTACATTTGCTAAAATTACTCTTTTTAGCCTTCAAATAATCGTGTATTGGTTGATATCAAATTTTCTTCGGAAGGTTTCGTTGAGAAGAACGCCTTGACCCAGTAATGAAATGAATCATTGATTTGAAATAGCGTAACTCAGCGCATTCAAATTTGAAAGCTCTGTTAACAGTGTGTTTATTTTAGAAGAGTGAAATAATTATACTTTCGATACAACGAAGCTTTAATACGACTTCAGACATAAAAACTGCATAATGACTTTGTATTGATTCGACAATCCATACTATGATGCCTTAATTTAAGCGTGTTAGTAAAATCTTATCAAAACAAAACTCAAATGTAACGCGAGAATACTATACCTTTAAATGGATTTAGGTAATTAAAGATGTAAAATGAAACTTGTTTGATGCAACTTGATAATAGGGCACTAGACTGTTAACTGACAGCTAGAGATCAGTTCATAAATTGATGTTAGAAAAACATGTAATGCTATATTTGAGAATTATGTTGGTCGTACCGACCAGTAATATGGTTCCTCATGTCCTCAATCCACCACAATCGCTATAAATAGCGTATAAATGTGTTGGGGATGAACATGATAGCAAACGCTGCTTACCAAGCTCAGATGTGACGATGAACAACAATTCGCAATATTGTGCTCAGTGTTTGGCGTTTTTACGCCTCTGATTTGTCGATCGGACGTTGACGGCATTGATACAAAGACAAGACAAGACAAATATTTATTCAGGGTTGCACACTATACATGGTATAAACACTAGAAATTTCACATACACTTATGTCAAAGAGATAAACATAGTGATAAAATAAACATGAGCAGCATCGTTTACGGTTACGAAAAGGCTGGTAAAGTACTTGTTATATATTGAGGATTACTAATTGAAATTAAGAAACAGCATTAGAAACATTATTTCTTAAACTAAGATCTTATTTTACAAATTTGGCAAATTTAATAAGTTCAAATGTATTCGTTGTACTCAGCAATTGGTAGAAATTATAAACAGAAGGCCTAATGTTATAACATTTCTTAATAACATTTCTTTAGATAGTTTCTTCTAAAAGCAACGTATAAAGGACATTTACAAACAAAATGAATCTCATCTCCTACATCTAATTCGTTACTACAAAGGCAAATACCACGCCAGAATGTCAAATATACTTGGTTTGATAGTCGCCAATACGCGGACACCTTTATGTTTCGTATCGGCTCGTACGTTTGTCTTTTTGGTTGGTGATTTTTAGTTTTCGCTTTTGTAGCGAGCTAATACACCTTATAAACCATTGAGCCTTTAACACATGCATAGTTTTATACCTATTTTGCTCGAAAACGCAATGTACAAATTGTTCGAAAACGAAAGGTACGGACTTAATAAATAATAAATTATTTTTTCGAAAACCGATTTTTTTTTTCAATTAAAGTTGCGTTTGCCCATATATTCTCTCATATTTCTTACAACGGTTATAAGGAGCAGAAATTGTTTGTCTATATCAGCTCTTTATCCGAAACACGTTGTCGATATATTTGTGATTTTGCATATAACAAAGTAAAAAAACAACAACAGAAAAGCGAAATATTGCTAGGAACACTATTTATTGTTATATGCCACGACTAAACCACTGAAATGTTCACATTGAAAACATATACGTCTCATTGCATTTGGAAATAACTAGACCTCCGTATTGTGCATATATAGTAACGATTTACAAATTTCTCATTACTTTTTGTTGCCCCTATATCTAAATCATGTTTAACACTGGTTTGATGCATAAGTCATGTGAAATCCTTGGTGTTGGAACATTATTAATTTGACTTAAGGGTATATGTAATTGAATGCTGTTTAAGCGTTCAAACAAATATGAAAAATAGAGTTACATGCACTTCCTAAAACTTTATGGTCAAAGTCCTTATATAAACATAGTATGCTTGTAGGATGTTGCAAATTGTAGACCACACAGCAACTAATTGGTGTAGCGCTATGAGCACGCAAGTTTTAGCACGTAAAAGCATTGACATTAAGATCATTGAACTATTTAATCATTTAATTTAGTATAAGTAATCTCAATCATTTGTCTCGACCAATTATCTACCTTTGTATACTCTGAACTACTCTTAAAGACGTTTTAAAAACAATATAAATAAATTGTTAATTGTGCTATCAATAATCAAATTGGTTGCTGTGTCGAATAACATGACTGAAAGTTTCACATTCAGTTGAGAACCTTACAAAAAAAGGTTCCATAATTCTTTGCATTTGCCCGAACAGTGTGTTCTGTTTTATGTAAGTTCATTGAGAACCGGACAAGAAAGTCCTTAAACCTTGCGCTGTACGGCTGTATAATGCTTGGAAAGTTGATACGTTCCTTGTAGACTCCTATTAATGAGTACGTGTTCAAACAATGTTCCAACTACAATATCTTATCGTTGACTTAGAAGTATTATGGCGGTTTCGGTTATGTGAGTGTGGTCCATGTGTGGTCCATGCATTGTTATAACAGTTATACTGTAGAACACATTAAAAACAGTGATTAATTATTTTCAATTTTCGATTGCATGAATCAACAGCCCAGAAAAGCTGTTCAAATGAGTGTCATCCTGATATACATAATAGAATGCTCTTGATGGTTCCCGCACCCAGACCTTAGCTCCCTTTGGAACCTTAGCGACGACCTGCATGTCGACACAATCTTCTTTATCACCCAAACTACTGTGAGCTGATGTCTGTAACGGTTTTCCTTCCTTCACAATTGCAAGACCTGCCAAACTCTTATCGACTGGGCAGTATTGAACGGTGAATATGTACAATCCAGATACAGGAGCCGTGAAGATCCCCGTTTTACTGTCATAGCCTCCACCATCGTTCGCCATGACTGTCTTGAACACGACTTTCTTGGTGTCATCTTCGGTAATGTAACTCGCATCAAAGTTAACCAGCGGAACAACACGCTGTGCTGAAAAAAAGGACAAATAAATGTGTTGTCATTAATTTTGTTAATATACAAGATTATGTTTTCATTTCGTCGGTATTTTTTTTAGCGTTTCGAGGAGTATGCTACGAAGGAACATATGTGACTTGTGCATATTTTTTTATTCATGTCGTTACCACGACTAAGTATCTTGTTCCCACGAGATAACTAGCTCGTTCGTTAAAACTGCTTATTTGGTCGTGGAAACGAAAATTCTAATCTCGAAGTTACGAAATAAATAGTCGTCGGAACGAAATTACGAGTAAGGTCATGGTCGCAAATTAGAAAAATGTTGTGTAATGCATATTTAGAATGGCAGACGCAATGGTGGCTTACATACTTTTTTAAGCTATTATGGTATTATTAGCGCGTATATATAGATATCTATAATCGGCCCGCCACCGACATAACAGCCCGAAATATTACATATCCAAGTAACATAATGAAGTCAAGAACGGGCCGTTATTTGTATATAGCGGGCCAATATAAGTTATATTGGCCCGCTTAGCCGGAGCGATTTTATATCTGAAAAGATTCGGCTCGCGCGACGTCAACTGAACAAAATGTTATCCGCATTCAGTCTTATCCAACGGTAATTAATAAAATCAACCCACACATCAACGAAATAATAACATATAATGATATTTAAACGTAGCACAAAATAGGTATAATGAAACAAATATATCGATTGTAACTGAAAGTGGCCTGTAAATTTGATTGATGACACTATTTGAGCTTTAAGTTTAACATCAGTCATCCACCATCAAAATTTAGTAAACGACACGCTTACCCCAATGTCAAATTTAATTCAATGCTTTTAATAATAAAATATTAACGATATGCACTTCCATTTTCTGTAATTCCATCCCTTTATCTTAATTTATTTCAAACTACACTTTTTGTAAAGGTTTTACGAAATCGAATGACTGCTCGGAGTGATTTATTGTATTCCTATTGAAAGGCCCTCGGGCTTTTTTGTTGGCTGCGAGCCGATTTGAGACGTCCAGCCCGGATCAGCCATGTGTTATTGTCTTAATATATTTACCTTTGATAATATCCAATTCACTAGCGGTCCTTTCAACTAGTAACCGTGCTGCAGATGTCATGTCAGTAATAGTTTGATGTACCTTCTGGGAAGAAGAGTCAATAAACTCATCAACCTTTTCATCAATATGGCGTGTTTTCGCCTTTAGTTTGAGATACGAGGGATTTGAGGTACGCTTTCATGTCTTCAACTGTTACAGACACATTCCTGGTCGAAGAGTTGATAAACGCATCTACCTTATTATCAAGATCCGTCCTCTTTACTTCCAGTGTGTGAATGGCATCCTTAAGCTTAACTTCAGCATTGGCATGTTCTTCAATTATTTTCGCCAATGTTTGCTCAACTTTTACTTTGGTTTCAGTTATTTTTTCCAACGCTTCTTTCAGTAAAATGTCATTCCGGATCACCCTTTCCAGTACTTGTTCGTCGTAGTCAAATTTGGAACGAATAGGACTCAAACGCTTCAAAGAAAACAAGAACCCTAACAATATTCCCGATATGCCACATAACACTAAATTCCACATAGTTGTAGCATAAACATGTCGCCGCGTGTTTGTTTGTTGTTAAAGTTACCCAGTGAGATAAGAGCATAGACCTATAAATAGATAGATCAAGCGCGCTATTTATAACCCGTCGTACACTGGGTCGCTATATTGGAAAGCTGGCCATTACGTAGTCCAACTTGTTGACACTCTCAAATATTAAGCTACTTTTTATATTGGTTATATTTGGAGCAGAATTTAGCCCATTAGAAAAGTATCTCTAAATTCTGTGCGCGTCTTATAAATAAGAATAGCCATTTCGATATGGTTATCATGTAAATACGCATACTATTTTTCGACAAACAGCGCATTTTAAGGGGACCTATCTAGAAATTTGAATACAATTGCGTTCATATATCGTTTATCTACTTTTGATGTGTTTGTGTTGCCTTTCCCGTAAAGTTTAATAGCGATTTTAGAAGATAATGATTGAAAGAATCGGAGTATCCTTCAGAATAAGTTTGTAAAAGGCTATTTTTAGACCTTTGTAGTATTATGGCTTAATTGGCGCTATTATGGTATGAAATAATAACTGTTCTTTTTAGTTGACAGCCGCATTTAAACACTGTCTTTAAATATATTGCGAACGTTCCATTTTCGAAGAATCTACAACTTACTAGCCTGAGTATAATTAATCACTTATGCGCTAATTGGATTAATAATCGGAAATCTAATTTAAGTCTTTACTCATTAAAATACTTTGTTATGTACGTTATAATTATGCTCAAGACTAAAGACCCATATGTGCCACTTTTAGATGCTCTTCTTTGATATCATCATCTTCATCATCATCATCAACATCATCATAATCATCATCATCATCATCATCATCATCACCATCATCATCATCATCTTCATCATCATCTTCATCTTCATCCTCCTCATCATCATCATTTTTATCATCATCGTCGTCATCGTCATCGTCATCGTCATCGTCATCGTCATCGTCGTCGTCGTCGTCGTCGTCTTCGTCGTCGTCGTCGTCCTCATCATCATCGGACGAAGAAGAAGAAGAAGAAGAAGAAGAATGAGAACAACAACAACAAGATCAAGAACACGAAGTACAAGAACAAGAACAAGACGAAGAACAAGAACGAATCAAAGTAATAATTATAATATTATTTATAATCATAATCAGCAGCATCATAATCTATGAAATATTACATCACTAATTAATGAACTAGTTCATTCTATATGTGGTCACACATGAATGCGCGATCGTAAGCTATTTCATTTTCTCTTTGTGACTCTTTTTTATCCTATTACCAGATAAAAAACGATAGGATAACAACGATCGTTTTAACTTTAGCTTTGTACTATCGGTACTTTTAGATCACTTGTGGGTTTTTCCAAAAATTGAAGAATCTGTTTTTGTCAACTTCGGATAAACACAATCGTCTGAAAATGCGATATTTGATAATTATTAATGGAAAAAGGAAAAATAATAGGATAAATAAAATATTATGTGAGTTTTTGAAGCCTCGCGCTACAGTGATTCTAAGCCTCCCATGATAAACTTGATCTTTATCCAAAACTCACATAATATTCTCTATATATATCTTCTGACGAAAACCAACTGGTCCCCAATCGTTATACCGCTTGTGCTATCTTTTATGATTATATTTGATAATATAACAAGTTTAACCTTGACATAAACATGTATCGGTTGATATCAAATTTAACCTTCCAGTTTCGTTAAGAACGAACGACTTAACCCAGTAATACAATGAATCATTGATTTAAAAGAGTAACCCGACGCATGCAAATTTAAAGCTGCTGTTTACAGTGTACTTATTTTAGAAGAGTTTAATAAACTTCCGATACAACGATATTAAATTCGACTGAAGATATAACAACTGTATACTTACTTTCTATTATTTCGATAATTCACATTTTGATGCCTCGATATAGACGTACTCTTTTCATCTTATCGATGTTTTTCAAAAAGTATACCTTGCATTTTATTTGGGTAATTAAAGATGTAAATGAAACTTGTCTGATGAAACTTGATAATAGGGCACTAGTTTTCCACAATATCTCTTACAAAACAAACAGGTATGATGCGATTTCATAATGTTTCAAGCAGCCGCATGCTAACAATAACAATATGCAAGTTACATAAATATTTGTTTTATTTATTTATCACAAATTAAATATCAGCAAACCATTTACACAACGTGAAATTGTTCCTCACTTTTTTACGGATAAACAAGATGTGTTATTTAAAGTGAAACTGGCAGCTATGGATCAGTTCATTGATTTATGTCAGCATAACATTAATGCTATATTTGAGTATTGTGTTTGTCGTATATGACCAGTAATATTGTTCCGCATGTCCTCAATCAACCAGCCCATCTAGGAATACCGTGAAAATATGTTCAATTTCAGTTGATAATCTTACAACAACTCTCAGAAAGGTTCAATACATTCTTTGTACTTTCCCGTTCAATGTGTTCTGTATAAAGTTCAAATAGAACCGGTCAAGCACGTTTAAAGAGTTCCAGTTAATCCTTGCACTGTACCACTGTATTATGCATCGAAAGATGATACGCTTGAAACCTCACATAAATAAATATGTATTCTATTAATGATCAAACTACAATATTTTTTCTTTGACTATGGTGTTGTATGGCGGTTTCGGTTAACTGAATGTGGAACATGAGTTTAACTGAAGGTTTGCATGTCAAATGAACCATGCATTATTATAACAGTTATACTGTAGGAAAAACTGAAAAACATTGATAAATGCTTTTCAATTTTCAATTGCATGAATAAACAACCCAACAAAGCTGTTACTACCAATGGCATCCATTTTTATACAGCTTTTATATGTTGCTCGCATCCAGACCCTAGCTCCCTTTTCAACATTAGCGACGACCTGCATGTTGGCGAAAAGTTTAAACTTATTCTCACTCTTGTGAGCTGATCTCCGTAACGGTCTTCCTTCCTGAACAATTTCAAAACCTGCCTCACTGTAATTGAA
>VMBQ01004629.1:68092-79180 GCA_007657795.1 Dreissena rostriformis
TTTAATTAATAACAATGTATCCAGCTCTCGACGGACGTCAGAACAAAAGGGGGTTGAGGATTCGAGCATACATAACTTAACTATTTGTGTCGTGTTCTAAGAAAAATGGGCATAATACATGTGCGTAAATTGTCATCTCATATTAGCCTGTGCAGTCCGCACAGGCTAATCAGGGACGACAATTTCCGCTTTAATGGAATTTTCCGTTTAAATGATGTCTCTCCTAAGCGAAAACCCAGTTTAGGCGGAAAGTGTCGTCCCGGATCAGCCTGCACAGGCTAATCTGGGATTACTGCACAGGCTAATCTGGGATTACATTTTACTGCACAAGCATTATTCCCAGTTTTCTCAGAATACGACACATTGAGCATACATAACTTAACAATTTGTGTCGAATCCTATACACTATATCTAATTCGAGGTAGAAGTGATATGTGCTTTGATCAGTAATATATCATAGCCAAAACACATGTGTTCTTATATACAATACTGCTCGTTCTCAACGTATGCAACCTTCTCAAGAATGTTTCCGACACTATAGTTATACTATTTCATTTCAAAAGTAATTCGAGATCAATAACAGTACGTTTAACATAGTTTATCAAAATATATATAGAGCTTCAACCAATTTTGAACAAACCAAAATATGTTAAACCCGGTTCGTCTCTCGAAAGCAATCCGATTTTGGACACTTTAACATAGACCAGGTCGCCTTTATTGAGTTGGACAGAGGCGCCGACATAGCTTGTGTAGCGTCCATAGTCTTTCTTCTGTTCCCAGCACTGAGTGACGTCACTTCGCAACAGCTCTTCGTCCCCAAGCGGGTATATGAAGTTATACCGGAAGACGGAGTGAAACAGCGACTGCGCAGGGCTATGAGGGTCTAGCTGCGCTTCCGGGTTGTAGTAAATTAGAAAGCCGACCTGGCTGTACAGAAAGTAGCGGCCGGACTCCGGGATTACAAGGGAATGGTTGTCGGAGGAGAGCCGGATGTTGGTCAGGTGAGTTCCGGGAGCCACCTGGCCGATACGCCAGTTTCGGATACGTCCGTCCGAGGCTTCAAAATCATAAGCAAAAATGTGGTTCATGCAAATGGGGATGTTTTTTTTAAAGCGTAACCGGTCGCTGTCAGTGCTAAAAAGGAATGCCCAACAAGCGTGCTTGCAACTGTTTTGATTTGTCTTGTTTTGTTTTTTATTGCTAATTACAACCATTTGATATAGCATGACTTTTACATGATCCTGATTCTTTGACAAACAAAGATATATTGATATATACATTTTAACTGTTTCAGTATAATGCTGTATATAATTTTAAGTTTCAGCTGCAAAGCGTTGTCTTTACACTCGAATTGCAATGCATTGTACACTTTTTTTACGTCTTAGGTTAATTGCACGTTACAATTTAACGTTGTTACGTCATTGCGGTGTAATTTACGACACATTTCAAATCAGCAGTTGATATTTAAGTAGATCATTTACCTGATAAAAATATCAAAATGTTAGAGCAGACATTTCTTTAAACTTTGTAAATCGGTTACTTCCTGATCCGTTAATGCGAATACAGCATATCGCATTCATGGTAGCTCGAGACAGCTTAACGAATACTTGATATGCCAATGTCTGACTTAAAATGATACGATTGAAGAGCACGTGCTATGCTAGGTGAGCAAGAGCAATTTATGAATGTGGAATTTCCATTTTCTACGAAACAGACTGCCAAATGCAATGCAAACTTCCTGTTTACCCTGAACGAGACAAGGCACGCCGAAAAAACACAAGCACTATATTTATGATTACTGATTTCATTCACACACACACAAAAACGGAAAAGTGTGTGGCTTAAGTGATATATCGTTACATGATATGACGTTTAAACAAATATTATATACATATTAAATAATTGACATTATCGAGACATGAACCGCAATGTAATATATCTGATAAAAATAATATTATATTATAATATTATTAATTATTCTATATTTTAATTAGTTGAAATAACAAAAATTGGTATTTAAGCAATGTATTTCGAGTGAGTGTTTTATTGGTCGTACTTAAACAAATGTAATGCACTTTACATAGAGCGAATACAACGGTTTACTATTTAATTTAATGACTTAAAGGTTTTTATTACGGTGGATATAATGAACGAGACCTTCCTTTAATGATTTTCCCTTTATAAATTAAACAATCATATACAATAAAGATTTGAAAGGGGAAACCATTTTCGATTTTAGTGCACAAAAAAAAACAGAATTGATCTGTTACTTTAATTGCTTTATACTTAAATGAACTGAATTAATAAAGTTCGACCGCATCATAAAAAGCTCAAACACAATCTAAGACAAAATAAAAAGATAGCTACTTACACAGGTTGGTAGGCTGGGAACCGGCCAGCATGTGCACTGATACATTATTGAACGCGTTACCAGAGGGAATGTGCGGGGAACCGGAATTGCTACAATTTCCGGATGGCTTGTTCTCTGAATTGATGACATCTGTTTAAAAACAAAACGCAATGTGTTAACATGCAGACTTGTAAATAATGTATTCATGAACATCATTAGGAATCGCATAGGGAACTTAAATATTGCATTTCAATATAAAACAACAAATATGGTAGCAGTACACATGTTATTTTATACCTTGGGCGCATTTTTCTAATTGCTTTCTCTTGGTAAACTGCAAATAAATTCAAAATCAAAGAAACATCAATTTTCATTTGAATATAACGTTTGACACAATTCGTGAACAAAAATAAAAGCTTATTATTTAAAAGATTTGGCAATATTTTATAAACGAAACCATTCTTCCAAAACGAAATTATATAGTTCAGTGGTAGTAAATATAAGACCGAAACGGTCGCATAGTTATTAAGGATGCAAACACTAGTTGTAAGATAATGAGATTGGGTCTATGTCTATTTTGCAAATAAAACAAAAACAATGTATGATAGACCGACCAGATTAAGGAAAATAGATGTCTGGTTGACCGTTTTTACACAGCAAATGTCCTGTCCGTTTTCAACGCGTTTCAGAAGTTCAGCAACATCCGGTGAATCTTCCGGATATGGACCCAACGATAGTTCCGCGCATGGTAGACAAAGCGGCGCGTTTCCTTCCACTTGCGAGAGCCTCTTGCGAAGATTTTCAATTGTCGTCTGCAATTCTTTAATTGTCGTCTCTTGATGGACATTCATGCTTATTGCAGTTAAAGCTACAACAGCACAACTAGCACACATAATTGCAAAAATGATAACTATTTTTCTCATTTTCTTCAATCTAATCACATTAAGTTCACGCTTGTCGTCAAGTTTCTTATTTCGTGCTTGCTCACTTTCAAACACTGCCCGGCAATTTGGAGCTATAAAGTGGCCATTCCCCATCAACGTCGGCGGCGTGATTTCCTGATATTGCGAATCCATGCTTGACTCCGTTCCTCTAAACGGACAATCTGCATACAGTTCTTTTCTCGCAGTCGACATTTCAGTTCTTACCACAGTGCTTGCTGAAGTCGATCGGCTATCGCGTGTTTATCCTCTTTTCAGGTGGACGGTCTGTAATTCAAACGTTAAATACAACGCTACTTTAAAGGACACTAGACGTGCCTTTGTGTTCAAACAACGATTTTCTTATTCTATATAACTGATATTAATGTCCACATTTCAAATGCAAATAACGGTAAGACAACGTCTTTGTAGCATTCAATTTAAAAAAAGGTTCGTCTTACAAATACACGTTATATATACAACACTTCAAAATTGAAAGCAAATAGACAACAATAAAATCGTATTTTTTTAATGCTGGTGATTTGATTTATAAGTATACAACAAATGAGAATGTATATAAATTGATCATAAACGATGACTAATATTTTGCATAAAATGAAATCTAATATGAACGCTGTAAAAATTTACATCGATTAATTCTAATTTGATATCCACTGTTATTTATATGTGTTACTATCGCCAGAGTGAGAAATCAAATGTGAAATATTCCTGTCTCCAACAGAATGCATCACATTATAAATGTTTCTGTGATGTACATCTTTCTTCACATACTACGTGAAAATTTACCTAAATAATGGCACAAAAATAAATATACAAAATAACACTACTGTTCTACAGCTTAATCAGTCCAATTTTGAATGTTAAAAACATATACCAAATATATTTAATACCGTTAAATGTTTGTTAATTATTTTTTTTTCAATATGAACAACAAGTTTCAAGTTTCAAGTTTGAATATGAACAACAAAGGCATCACTTATTAATGTTAACTACTATTTAATCGTACCACACTAATACCCACGTCCTCAAATAACACTTAAATGAAGTATTGGTTGCACAACTTCAATCTAACGTCTAACGAACAAATGCGCGTTATACTTCCTGGTTTAGGGAAATGTACTTCCATGCGAAACTATTATTGATTGGTAGATGAGAAACTACCCGGTGTTAAATAAAATATATTAAATTTAATAAGGAAGGTGTATTTATTTTCACATTTAAATGGCAACCCTAATTTATTTGAATTGTTATGTGGCTTATTCCCCCGATGCGTTTGGCAAATATATCAAAAGTTTGTTTATATGTTCATTAAATTACAGTTTAAATCATAAGTACGACATAATTTCACAGTGTTATTAAAATGCGTTTCACGGAAGACAGACGCTTGGACGTATTTTCCTCGTGGATTCGTTTAGTGTCGATACACTTTTACTTCCAAGAAGTAAATTGTACACATAACCCGATTGGTGAAAGTACTAAGCTATAATAAAACAGTTGAATCATTTCTAAAATCTAGATTACTATGAATTCAATTCATGTTTAGATACAAATCGAGATTGAAAACACATGATCCTCGCTCTGTGAAAAGGGGGTTTAATGCATGTGCGTATAGTGTCGTCCCAGATTTGCCTGTGTAGTCCGCGCAGGCTAATCAGGGGCGACACTTTCTGTCTAAACAGGATTTTTGCTAAGAAGAGACTTTCTTTAAACGAAAAATACCATACAAAAAGGAAAGTGTCGTCCCTACACAGGCTAATCTGGGACGACACTTTACGCACATGCATGAAACCCATCTTTTCACAGAGTAAGGCCCATATCCTCTAAATGTTTAACTAGAAATGGCGCGGCCGCGACGCGTATCCCCGCGCCGCATGTTGTTAGTAAAATGAGTGAAAATCTCTGACCCGGCCCCACCTCAACCCCCATAACTTTTGACCTAGATCAAAATTCCAAAAAGTGCACTGTCGCACATATGCTCATAGCTGCCATGTGTTTAAGTTTCAAGATTCTAGTGCTAATAGTGTAGGAGGAGATAGTGGCCAGGGCGGACGGACGGACCGACAGACGGCGGAGATAACCACATAATCCCCACGCTTCGAAAAGCGTTGGGATAATTAGCCAAACATGCAATACCCAATTACCTGAAAAGCTTCAATTTTGAATTGTATGAACAGCAGTTAGAATCGCTACCAAGTCGTATTTCAATGTATATGCTTCTGTTTGTAGTGGTCTTTGCTTTAACGGAAGACGTGTGTTTCTCAAAAAAATGAAAGCCGAGGTATCGAAAAGGGTCTCAAGTGTGTGTTTTGCTTCTTTAAACAAACGTTGAAATTCGATCAAATAAATAATAGATCTACTGGCAAATAAACAGTAATATATATTTGCGTTCAGTGTAGCAAACATTCTGAATGTGTGTTGATTATAATTATATTTGAAAAATACTCTCAAACTAACCGCCTATTCACACTGAGGGTAAACACTTGAACAACTGAACAACCAGCACCGAACGTTCACTAAAAAAAATTTATTAAACGCGCTCTTTTGAGCAACAATACATAGGTTCGATATCAAAACTCGGTCAGGACTAATTTAAGCTTTTATTTGGTCTAATATACGTTGATGTAATTGCACTTTCGTTACTGGTACCGATTAGTAACTGTTTCATATAATAACAAGTATTTATTTCAAGGTTTGTAAATTGTCCGTTAACAAAGCTTAAGAACATGTCATTAAGCTGAACAGTTTCACTTCTCTGTTTTACGTAAGGGCTTTCCTAATATGTTAACCCATCTGAAAAACAAACGTTTACCCCATGCCTCTGTACATTTCGTTGAATTGTCGCGCCGCATATTTAATATATTTACTTTTACTCTAAAGTTACGTCTACTGTAATAGCATTATAGGTTAGAAAATAATTATTGCAGATTTACACACAGTTGATTCTCTCCCTTTGTCTGTAGTAAACAAGTGCGTGTCATGTACGAATGGAATTCATTTATTTCATTTTGAATATAACTAAACACATTCAAGGTGTTTATTTATTTTAAACGAAAAACACAATTATGTCAATTGTAAAGCACCAATGTTCTAACTACCATGCTCATCAAATGTTTTAATACAGAGGTTAAATGATAAAACGATGGCTTTACTTGAAAATCATTGAAATTATGCGAAATTGCACAATCGTCTTAGAAAATAAACAAAGATATGACGTTCTTCCTCGTGTTTTATGTAGGTATACATACACAATAAGAAATGTATATGACATAAATGATCTTTTAATCTCTTACTATTTCCCGCTTATTGTGCGTAATATATCTCAGGTGCTTTTGAACGTATTCAAATGAAACGTCATTTGATGATCGAGGGCTTTGAGTGGAAGTACAGAGTACAAGGAAGATAACTCCCACTTAAGGATGTACAGAGTCATTGACGTTGTTCTATGATTTTTGTACAGGTTTTAATGTAATCTAGCAATGATGGCATAATAATAAAATATACAATAGAAAGTGGCGTTTGCATCAAGTATAGCAGCTCATAGTGGTAGGTCGCCTGTTCGCACATGGTCGTCCAGTGGAACACTATTAAACTTTATGTTATGATGATATTGCTATAGGCGAATACAAACTGACTTTTGTATGTTGGCGTGCAATGTCGTAAATGGATCAAAATAAAAAACAGTTTTCGGAAAAAAAATGATATGTAAGTCGGATAAGTACAAATTTGTATCATATTATTTAAACTGAAAAGAGTAAAATAAGTTTAAGCGTGAAGATATCGTATATACATCGTTTATTCATCAAACTTTTTCCAATAATTAATTAACAATAAACACCAACAAAAGCATGCATTAATATTTCGATACATGCATATATCACGTCATAACAATTTGAGCAGATCCGCATGCTACTGAACGCAACAGAACACATAAAAATGGGAAGTATCCTCAAATATCTCAATTAAATCATTCATACAATAAAGAACACAATGAATTAACGTGTTATGTCCAAGGCATTTGTTAGCTATAGCTAACTAATACAAATAGTTAATAGTTAATTTCATAATTTTAATTTACAAATATTCACTAAATGACTAAAGAAGACCAGTTTTGTGAAACACAACTTACCATGTCGATTGTATAATTATATGACACGGTATCCAGCGTATTACATCCGAAAAAAGCGTAACTCGCTTTGAACATCCATTCATTCAACAAGTGTGCATCAAGTTTCTTAACAGTGACTATTCGACACATACATCTATTTCTTTCCTCTTTCGGGAAATGTTTAACACTAGAAGTAAGATACTTATTCGGTAGATTTGTTTTTAATATGCTTGTTAAACGATTTGTTTATTAAACCAATGCGTCGTTCGTTGATATTGTTTATGGAAAGAATAAGTTGTTTTCGCAGATTTTTTTTAATTAGCAACGCGCAAACCAAATGTGGTATTTCATACAACCCTGCTCTATCTAAACATATTCAACCTTTACCAGTAAAATGCAGAAGCTGAGAAATGAGATCAATACCAGGATGTAAAACTTATTTGTATTAAACTATATGTGTCGAGTTCTGAGAAAACTGGGCATAATGCTTGTGCATAAATTGTCATCCCAGATAGCCTGTGCGGACTCCAGGGACGACAATTTGCGCTTTTATGGAATTTTTCGTTTAAATGGTGTCTCTTCTTAGCGAAAATCCAGTTTAGGCGGAAAGTGTCGTCCCTGATAAGCATGTGCGGACTGCACATGCTAATCTGGGACGACACTTTACGCACATGCATTATGCCCAGTTTCTCAGAACACGACACATATATGAATGATGCCGATATGGTGAGCACATAAAATATCATATTACTGAGCATCAATCGGAGAATCATAGTAAAAAGTGATTCAACCAATTTTGAACAAACCGAAGTATGTTAAACCCGGTTCTTCTCTCGAAAGCAACCCGATTTTGGATACTTTGACATAAACCAGGTCGCCTCTATTGAGTTGGACGGAGGCGCCGACATAGCTCGTGTAGCGTCCATAGTCTTTCTTCTGTTCCCAGCACTGAGTGACGTCACTTCGCAACAGCTCTTCGTCGCCTAGCGGGTATATGAAGTTATACCGGAAGACGGAGTGGAACAGCGACTGCGCAGGGCTGTGGGGGTCTAGCTGCGCTTCCGGGTTGTAGTAGATTAAGAAGCCGACCTGGCTGTACAGGAAGTAACGGCCAGACTCCGGGATGACGAGGGAACGGTTGTCTGAGGAGAGCCGGATGTTGGTCAGGTGCGTTCCGGGCGCTATCGGGCCGATACTCCAGTTCCGTATTCTTCCGTCAGAGGCTGCGAAAATACCAGCAAAATAATGTTTACGTGCATGTTAATTAAAATGTTATGTCGTTCCAGTTTGTGTTTAAATGTGTGAGTGTTAAATATGTAGAAGGCAGTTAAAAACGTTTAGAGTATTACCATTTGAACTAACTGTATACAGTGTTAATAAACGAGGTTTATACATAAATACTAAATAAATAAACCGCGCAAGATTTAACCCCATTGCATTTTCAATTTGACGAATATAATGTAAGCTCAAGCTGCAAAACATCACCTGATACAATTTAATGTTCTTAGAGTTAAAATGTGCGAACAACATGGCTCTTTACAATAATCCTTAACTGCTATGTACCAAATCATTCAAATTTACCGTTGATACATGTACTTCAGTCGATCGTTTAACTGATAATATAAACAGGTCTTTTATAAATCGCTTAGCTCTACTTCCTGATTCAAAAAATCGGTGCAAAATATATCTTAGCGTAAAAAATAGTATACGTCAGTTAAATGTCGTATTAATATATTACTCTATATTGACCCAACTCAAAGGGTAGAACATTTTCGAATTGTACATTATATGATATCTCCACCAGATGTACAATCAACAGTCAATAGCATGCTATTGTTTCCCATCATGTGTCTAGAACACGTGCTTTACTATCTGCACAATCGCGGCATATGAGATTAGATTTCTATTTTCTACGAAACACACTGTCAAATGTAATGTAAATATCATGTTCATATTTAGCCAGGCAATACACAACGGCCAAATAATACTGAATTTCGAAATTAATTGCGCTCGAAATTACTCGTTTTATGTTTGCAGCAGATGTAAGTAAAATATGATACCACGAGGCGCTATAACTACTCAAACACTTTTTATTTTAAAATGTCATAAATTAAAATAATGTTAAACTATCGTTTTTAAAACAACAAAGCGTTTCAGAATCTATAATTAAAAACTACGCGCATTACTTACATATATTTTTCAAAAACACATTTAAGTACTAAAGCCTGAATGGCACAGCGG
This sequence comes from Dreissena rostriformis, assembly GCA_007657795.1. Lineage (NCBI taxonomy): Eukaryota > Metazoa > Mollusca > Bivalvia > Myida > Dreissenidae > Dreissena > Dreissena rostriformis. The sequence goes on from VMBQ01004629.1 coordinate 77,730, forward strand.
TCAGTCGCTCGATTTTGCATCCATAGAGTCCAGCGGTAACAAGAGAACACACCCGATTGCTACTTACACAGGTTGGTAGGCTGGTGACCAGCCAGCAAGTGCGCCGATACGTTGCTGAACGTGTTACCACCTGGAATTTGCGGGGAACCAGAACTGCTGCAATTTCCGGATGGCCTGTTCTCTGCATTTATGGCATCTGCAAAAATAATGCAGTAATTGCGCATGCAGGACCGACGTTAGTAAGTCTTATCTTGAAAATGAGTGTAAGTATAAATCGCCAAATGACCTTAAACAATGCAATTTAGTTTAAACCTATTTTTTGTTTAGCTCGATTGCATCGAAAGCCTAAGGCTTATTTTAAACGCCCTCGAATCCGTTTCATGGGACTAGAACCAGTACTTGGCGTCTACAGAACGCTCCTACAGTGGGGACCAATCCCCTGACCTCCCGGTCGCTATGCGAACACCATATCCACAACGCCACGGCGACCTTTTAATGCAATTTAAGATGAAACACCAACTAGTTTGACAGTGTACAAAACGAAAAATGTGTATACCTTGAGCGCATTTCTCCAGTTGTTTTCTCTTTGCAAACTGCAAATACAATACTTTGACTTGAGATATATCAAATGATTGTTATAAATTAATATTTAATTATAATGTAAGGCTGAACATAATTCATGTTCTTGTATAGAATCTCAGAAATCAAATGGTGTTTTCCGATATAAATGTGCAACCAAAACAAACATGTGAAGCAGAGGTAAAGATGTAAACGAAATGGCATAACACGTAATAACTAGTAAAGAGATACAGAGAGTTGGTCAATGTTTTGTCTATGTTTTACCTACCAGATTAAGGAATATCGATGTCTGGTTAACCGATTTCGCACAACAGATGAGTTGACCGTTTTCATAGCGTTTAAGCAGTTCAGCGACTTCCGGTGTTCCTTCCGAAAATGGACTCAATGATATTTCCGCGCATGGCAGACAAAGAGTAGCGTTTTCTTCTAACTGCGCAAGTCGGTTGCGCAGATTTTCCGTTGTCGTCTGCAATTCGTCAATTGTCGTCTGCTGTCGGTTGGTCATGATAATTGCAATTAAAGCTGCGACAGAGCAAACAATAAACGCAACTGACGTAACGATAATAACGGCTCTGAGTTTGCTAGCTCTCATTGCATTAAGATCTTTGTAACTTGCAGTTGTCGTGTTTGTGTTTTGTTCGCTATCAAATACGTCCTGACAATTGGCAGTTTTAAAGTGGAAATTGCGAGTGTCAGTTGGCGTCTTAAGTTCCTCATAATGCGGCTCCATGTTGGATCCCCTAGTAGCACACGTGCAGTCAGAATAAAGTTGTTTTGGAGCCGTCGACATCTCTAGCAAAATGTGATCGCTCAACAGTTCTTCTTGTTCATAAAATCCAAAAGTTGTAACAAAAAGTAAATTGTCAAACAAC
>VMBQ01004630.1:0-55776 GCA_007657795.1 Dreissena rostriformis
AAATATTTTTTAATATGAAGTTAGATTTAAAAAATAAATTGAATAGTAATATAAATAAATATCAAATCAAATCAGTCTTCATTACCAAACAATTGTCAGTTACCATAAAGTGCAAGTGTAAAAAATTGAGACCCCCATTTTTCATGGGGGTGAAATAAGAGATTTCATGTTTCACATGTGAACTTTAAGACCTACATGCTTAATAAATANATCAATATATTAAAATTTAACACATGTAAAAATCGTACAGTCCCGCTTTAAGACCTACATGCTTAATAAATATGACATTTCGGACAGGTAGGAATGTTGTGAACCTGTTATCACACATGTGAAATAACGTATCTCATTTTTCTCATAAAACAATCTTGCTTTCGATTTTGTTATGTCATTTTGTGAGCGGACGAGTTGGTTTATACGAACTGAAATCATATTCGTCCGTGTCCTTCCGATCATACCCTTTTTTCGTCAATCTCATTTTTACCTGTGAAATTAAGATACTATTCTTCGCTGGTGTGTGAAAACTACACCCTTTTTGCCAATATAATATCAGGGTGCAGGATCAACGGGGTTTTCAGGGGTTTGCACACGGGCTGGACAGAATGTGAACCCACCGTTAAGAACTTTATTGCATAAAAGACAGTTTTTCTTGCTGTTTGTGTCGATATCTTAAGATTTAAAAATAAATCATTGAATACTCCTGAAATCGGTGACAAAAGTTCACTTTGCGTGAAGCATAACCGTGTCTATGAATGCTGTACACGTGGGATTATTTCCAAAGAACACAGGATGATTGAATAAANTATGCCCCCTTCTTCGAAGAAGAGGGGGTTTATTGTTTTTGGCATGTCTGTCTGTCTTTGTATGTGTGTGTCTGTCTGTCTGTCCCAAACCTTTACCCTTGGTCATAACTTTTGCAATATTGAACTTAGCAACTTGATATTTGGCATGCATGTGTATCTCATGACGCTTCACTTTTTGAGTGGTGAATGGTCAAGGTCATCCTTCAAGGTCAAAGGTCAAAAAAATATATTTCAAAGCAGCGCATTAGGGGGCATTGTGTTTCTGACAAACACATCTCTTGTTTTATATCCAAATCGAGCATGGGATTGCAGATTGGTGTGTGGAGTCAAGGTCACTGTTAGTAGAAATTGAAGGATTGTTCGTACTCAATTACTTGAATACACATTGAGAAAAAAAAGCGCCAGAATTTCTGACAAGAACAAGAAAAGTCAAGCACACTGTCCTCTTACAGGTCAAGTTTTATATTCCCCCCTTTGTTTGTAATTAAACATATTTTCTTTCAAAAAAATATGCAAGAAAATTGCTGAAGAAAAAGAAATTAAGATGTAACAACTTTTATTGTATTTCACAATAGCCTGAAAATGGAAGAAAAGTGCTGCATAATAATTATCTAAAATAATTTCCCAGAAATGTCAAAAGCTAAAATGATAAAATTTCTTCGCTTTTTTTCTATACTGAAGTACAATAATAATTGAACTTAATTACTGTAATACACTGTACTGTATCAAATTTCATAATAATACTATTACTGAGCACAATAGGTCAGAATTACGTACCTCTGACTTGCATCGTTCTTTGTTTTGTTGTTTACAGGTAGATGGCAAATTTCTAGCCACAGGATCATATGACGGTTACGCTAGATTATGGAGCACAGACGGTACATCTTGTTCATATGTTTTTTCTTGTCAGTGTTTTTTTTTTTACCTGTTTTGGGATTGGGGCCTTGGCCCTTTTGATTGGCAAAGATCAGGTCGTTAACCCTTTGCATGCTGGGAAATTTGTCGTCTGCTAAAATGTCGTNACTTGATATTTGGCATGCATGTGTATCTCATGGAGCTTGACATTTTGAGTGGTGAATGGTCAAGGTCATCCTTCAAGGTCAAAGGTCAAAAATATATATTTCAAAGCAGCGCATTAGGGGGCATTGTGTTTCTGACAAACACATCTCTTATTTTATATCCAAATCGAGCATGGGATTGCAGATTGGTGTGTGGAGTCAAGGTCACTGTTAGTAGATATTGAAGGATTGTTCGTATTCAATTACTTGAATACACATTGAGAAAAAAAGCGCCAGAATTTCTGACAAGAACAAGAAAAGTCAAGCACACTGTCCTTTTACAGGTCAAGTTTTATATTTCCCCTTTGTTTGTAATTAAACATATTTTCTTTAAAAAAAATATGCCAAAAAATTGCTGAAGAAAAAGAAATTAAGATGTAACCACTTTTATTGTATTTCACAATAGCCTGAAAGTGGAAGAAAAGTGCTGCATAATAATTATCTAAAATAATTTACCAGGAATGTAAAAAGCTAAAATGATAAAATTTCTTCGCTTTTTTTCTATACTGAAGTACAATAATAATTGAACTTAATTACTGTAATACACTGTACTGTATCAAATTTCATAATGATACTATTACTGAGCACAAAAGGTCAGAATTACGTACCTCTGAGTTGCATCGTTCTTTCTTTTGTTGTTTACAGGTAGATGGCAAATTTCTAGCAACAGGATCGTATGACGGTTACGCTAGATTATGGAGCACAGACGGTACATCTGGTTCATATGTTTTTTCTTGTCAGTGTTTTTATGTCCCCCACTATAGTAGTGGGGGACATATTGTTTTTGCCCTGTCTGTCAGTTGGTTGGTCTGTTGGTTGGTTTGCGCCAACTTTTACATTTTGCAATAACTTTTGCTATATTGAATATAGCAATTTGATATTTGGCATGCATGTGTATCTCATGGAGCTGCACATTTTGAGTGGTGAAAGGTCAAGGTCATCCTTCAAGGTCAGAGGTCAAATATATGTGGCCAAAATCNCGCCACGTTCTGTGGCGTCTCATCTGGATCCAAACTGTTTGCAAAGGCCTTCAAAATCCGGTTCCAGCGCTCAAAGGGTTAAGATTAAAATTGGGATTTAAAAAAATAATATTTTGCTAACGAATAATTTACAATAACAATAATATTGTATAAATATTATATTTACTAAGGTTCAGCTTATAGAGCTGAAAAGAGAAATGAACTAAATATAGATTTTTTGTTGATTTTTTTTTTGAAACCTTAAATTGGGAATTTAAGGCAGTCATTTGGAAAATATATAAACTTTTTATCCCCGCCAAAGGCACCCATTCATTAACAAACTGTATTTGGCGGGGGATATCAATTCAACGAATTTGCTTGTTGAGATTGGGATGGGGTCGAAATCTGGCCTTGAATTTGAATTAAAAAAAACACTGCTTGATGAACTGTTTTTAAGGCCAAACTAGGCAAAACCTCCGACGCGCCTGTCAAAAGTATTGTCTGATTGGTTTTTAATCTTGTCATTCTCTTGATCAATCAGTCAGACATGGACGCTTGCTTTTCTTTCATTATGTTTTATTGTGCAAAAGTATTAGATTTTCTTAAAAATTTGTTTTACATTTCAGGTCTTCTTTTGAACACATGAAATCAACATTAAGGATTTTTGTATTATATTTCAGGTCAACTTTTGAACACATTAGGTCAACATAAAGGTCCAATATTTGCGTTAAAGTGGAATAAACAAGGAAATTATATATTAAGTGCTGGTGTCGATAAGGTATTTTTACTTCATATATGTTTTACTATAGATAATCAAAAATAGTTTAACCCTTTAAGCGCTGGAACGGAATTTTAAAGGCCTTTGCAAACAGTTTGGATCCAGATGAGACGCCACAGAATGTGGCGTCTCATCAGGATCCAAACTGTTTGCTATTCTTATAGTATTCTTTGAAAAAAATCAAAGAAAATGCTAATTTTAGAAATTCAGCAGACGGCATTTAAGCAGACGACAAATTTCTCAGCATACAAAGGGTTAAACCTACTTATTTTAGCATGGTTGCATCGATAGCCTTTAATAGGTAAAACCGTAAATAGTGAACCACAACAAATCCTTTTCCTGGGAATAACCAGTGCTTTTTGTCTTTCGAAAGATTTTGAAATAACGATAAAACCTTTTACCTTCTTATCGCAATTATATCCACAATTCTGTAAAATTAGTAATTTTATTGTCAAACCAGATTGCGAAAAGCTCGAAATAGGAGTCACAATTGTCCAGTGTATGTGCATGGGTATGTGAACAAGCTTTCCTTGACTGTAACTTTGTCATTCATCAATCAATTAACCCTTTGAGCGCTGGAACCGGATTTTGAAGGCCTTTGCAAACAGTTTGGATCCAGATGAGACGCCACAGAACGTGGCGTCTCATCAGGATCCAAACTGTTTGCTATTCTGATAGTGGTCTTTGAAAAAAAGTGAAGAAAATGATGATTTTATAAATTTAGCAGACAACATTTTAGCAGACGACAAATTTCCCAGCATGCAAAGGGTTATAAATAATCACAAATGAGTGCCAAGAGGAGACGGTATGTCTTGTGTGACATCTGTCTCCCTACCTCAAAAGTCAAGGTCATTTTTCAAGATCAAAAGGCAAAAACCTGCTTTTCCAGATTATAACTTAGTCATTCATTGTGCAGTTTTAAATAACTGGCCACAAATGACGACTATTAGTTGATGGGGTGCCGTGTATAACACCCATTTACACCTCTAATGTCAAGGTCACACTTAGAGGTCAAAAGTCAAATTAAGCAGTGAACAGCTTGTTTTCATTGAATATAATCAGAGAGCAGGTTGTTTATATCACATTTTAATTAGAACAGAACTTTTGTGTCTATATTAATCATGTGTATATGAAGAGGCACTATTTACAATGTACATGTGATGTTTTTCAGACAACAATAATCTGGGATGCCACCACCGGTAGATGCCATCAACAGTTCTCTTTCCATTCAGGTAAGAGTCTCAAGCACACTGGGCTTTCTCTCAACATTTTAAGAATATGGCCTTGAAATTGGGAATTTTAGCGTCAATTTACTACAAATTGGGGGGGGGGAATGTTGTTTGATTTTTAGCTCACCTGAGCGATAGCTCGGGGTGAGCTATTGTGATCACTCAGCGTCCGGCGTCCGTCCGTCCGTCCGTCTGTCTGTAAACAATTTGTAAACATCTTCTTCTACTAAACCATTGAGCCAATTTCAACTAAATTTCATGTTGAGCATCCCTAGGTCATGGGACAAAAGAATTGTTAAAAAAAATTTGATCACATAACCAAGATGGCCGCCATGACCATATATGGTAAAAACCTTAAAAAATCTTCTTGTCAGAAACCGCTCATCAGATTTTCAAAAAATTTCACAGGGATGACCTTTGAAGGCTCCCCTGAAAAAGTTGTTCAAAGAAATTTGATTCGTCAAAAAACATGGCCGCAGGAGCTCGTTGAACTTTGCATGTGTCGGTCGGTCCGTCCACCAGGTGGTTTTCAGACGATAACTCAAGAACGCTTGTGCCTAGGATCATGAAACTTCATAGGAACATTGATCATGACTCGCAGATGACCCCTATTGATTTTGAGGTCACTTGGTCAAAGGTCAAGGTCACAGGTGAAGGTCACAGTTACTGGAAATAGGCAGGATTTAGCATGGTTCAAACAAGGGAAACAACCTACCGTTTATGCATGTTCTTTTTGTTACAGCAGTTGCCTCCCTTGTAATTTATATAAATTTTACCAAATGTAAGGCTAACTACATTTTTGTAATGCATTGTATCAATAAACATCGGGCAAAAATGAAATTAAGGCACCACCACCACCACCACCANCTACTACTACTACTACTACTACTACTACTACTACTACTTCTACTACTACTACTACTACTACTACTACTACTACTACTACTACTACTACTACTACTACTACTACTACTACTACTACTACTACTACTACTACTACTACTTCTACTACTACTACTACTACTACTACTACTACTACTTTTACCACTACTACTACTACTACTACTACTACTACTACTACTACTACTACTACTACTACTACTACTACTACTACTACTACTACTACATATTCTGATAGAAAAGTTGGCGTAATTCGGTTAATTGAATAGCCCTGGCAGCCGATTTTTTTTTTTACCGATCTGAACCATTTTCAAACTCATCCGTCGTATCCAAGAAACAAATATTCTGACCAAATATCATGAAGATGTGGACCAAAAATGTGACTTCTAGCGTGTTCAAATATTTTCTAGTGTACATTATAATCCAGCAAAGAATGTCATAAATCTCCAAGGATACGAATAGTATCGACGATTTTGGCAGACGCGCTGTATTGACAGCCTTTGTTTTCATTTCACACCTTGCATGTATGTAGCGTCTGTCAAGCGTCACGTGACTAACAGGTGTAGTATGCGAGCATGTACAATGCAAACACTGGAGTCTCCGGTGTGCAGTCAGATGCAAACTTTCGTATGCAAACTGTCGAGTAACACACTTCAACCATATTCGCTCGATGTCAATGACAATGTTTTTTTTTAATTTGTTGATTTATTTATTCTTTAGTTACCCGTTGTTTATGATTCATGTGTATGCAATTTACAATATCTTGTGTCGATTGCCCCCATACATTGAGTGAAACAATAGTTACAAGGATTTATCACATCGTCTGTGGATGTTTCTGTTGAAACTGAAAGTAGATAGAGAAAGAGCGAGGTTCCCGGCCTGCGCGCGCATTTTAATAAGCGAGCGGGGTTGACAGCGATTTAATTATGCATAATGACGCACTTCCGTTGCTTTAGAAAATGGCGAGTGATTTACCTTGTCAATATCTATGTACATAGTCGAACTATCTTTTTTTTAAAGACGTTTTATCGGAAGATTTTTAGCTCACCTGAGCGATAGCTCGGGGTGAGCTATTGTGATCACTCACTGTCCGGCGTCCGTCCGTCTGTCTGTCTGTCTGTCTGTTAACAATTTGTAAACATCTGCTTCTACTAAACCATTGAGCCAATTTCAACTAAATTTCATGTGGAGCATCCCTAGGTCATGGGACAAAAGAATTGTTAAAAAAAAATTGATCACATAACCAAGATGGCCGCCATGACCATATATGGTAAAAACCTTAAAAAAACTTCTTGTCCTTATATGGTTTTATTAAACCATGTTAATACTAGTTGTAATGAGCATGTTGTTGCACAATTATGATGATGATGAGGATGATGATGGTGGTGATGATAATACAGGAAATGAATTTAGAAACATTATCAACAACCCAAATATTTAATTTGAAGTATTGCATTACTCAAATTAATTACTCATATCACTGTTATCCAAAATAAAGATTTGTCGCAATGGGTAACAAATGTCTTTAAAAAAAAGATAAACACACACACACACAAACTATTTATAACGCATATATTTATAATCTGCCAAAACAACAAGCCCTTTCTTTTCACAAAACTACGTTGACAAGCCTTGCTAATACTTCTCAGGTGAGCGACCCCAGGGCCACCATGGCCCTCTTGTTACCTATTAACAATAATCAATATAACTTAACATAAAACAGAAATTCCATATCATAAAAAATGTATATTAAAACTTCTGAACTCTGTATTTGTACACTTTAATAGCTCTTATTTCACACATGTGAAAGTCGAACCATCCATTGGGAAGTTTTGGACTGGGTTCGAGAACAAAATGATAAATTTTGCCATTGGGAATAAGACCTGTGCCGTTTATAATGAATCGTATATGAGCAGCATGCACTCTATGAAACATGGGGTTAACCCTTTGCATGCTGGGAAATTTGTCGTCTGCTAAAATGTTGTCTGCTCAATTTCTTAAATTAGCATTTTCTTCGATTTTTTTTCAAAGAATACTATCAGAATAGCAAATAGTTTGGACCCTGATGAGACGCCACGTTGTGTGGTGTCTCATCTGGATCCAAACTGTTTTCAAAGGCCTTCAAAATCTGGTTCCAGCGCTCAAAGGGTTAATGTATGTGCGCAAAGTGTCATACCAGATTAGCTTGTGCAGTCTGCACAGGCTATGCACAGGCAAATCAGGGAAGACATTTTCCGCCCAGACTGGAAAGTGGCGTCCCTGATTAGCCTGTGCTGACTGCACAAGCTAATCTGGGACAATTTTATACGCACATGAGTTAAGGTTAAGCCCCGTTTTCCCAGAGTGAGGTTCATATATTAAAGTTATTTCTCTTCTACAGCACCTGCATTGGATGTAGACTGGCAGACTAACACTAGTTTTGCGTCCTGTTCCACCGACCAGTGCATTCAGGTGTGCAGGCTGGGGTGTGACCGGCCCATCAAGACATTCCAGGGGCACACGGTACGTGGCTAGGCAACGGTTTCTACCCAATGGTTTTAGAATGGTTGAAACCCATTGAATTCATTCTGTTTGCCTCGTGCTGGGAAATTGGTCTTAATGAATGTGCGCATAGTGTCGTCCCAGATTAGCATGTGCTAATCAGGGACCGCACTTTCCGCTTTAATGGAATTTTTTGTTTAAAGGAAGTCACTTTAAAACGAAAATCCAGTCTTGGAGGAAAGTGTTGTCCCTGATAAGCCTGTGAGGACTGCACAGTCTAATCTGGGATGACTTTTTACGCACATGCATTAAGCCCAGTTTCCTAGTGTATTCAGGTCTGCAGGCTTGCGTGTGACATTCCAGGGCCATACCGTTGGTTGCTAGGCAGCAGTTTCAGTATTGTTAAAATTTATTTTGTGGGAGAATCGGCTGTCAGAATTTTTTTATTGGAATATTGGATGAGCTGGCTATTTGCTAAAAAAAAAAAAATCCCCCCATTGGTGCAAAAAGGTACCATGTGGCATTTAATTTCTATGTAACATTGTACCGTTTTGCACCAAGGGGGCGATATAAGACAAGGTAACATAGGATGAAAGCTTATATTTCCCACATTTTTCAGTCTTATTTACTTTATATAATACATGTTTTCAATGATTGAAACAAGCAGGAAACAGCTGGGTCCAAACATGTGTCATGGGGACATCAGTGTCGGTGATAGATCTACTTATTTTGTATTAATTTTCCATTTAAGATAACATTACTATGATTTCATTTTCAGAATGAAGTCAATGCAATAAAGTGGGATCCGCAGGGTAATTTGCTGGCATCGTGTTCCGATGACATGACTTTAAAAGTAAGTATCCTTCTGTCGATCTCATTCTCTGACAGTGATTTGTGTTTTTTGATTGGTAACTTTAAAATGAACAATGAAAATTATTTTCCGAGAAAAGGTTCCGTGAAAGTGGCATTGCTCATTTGGTTGGTGTCTCTGAGAAAACTTCTCTAGCAAAAAGAATTATTTGCCTGTGTACCCAGGGCCCCTAAAATTTGTGTTGAGCCGTTCGATTTTCTGAAACTCTTTGTTAAAACAAAAAAAGTCTGATTTCACAGGATTAGCTGAAATTGGGCAAAAACTTAACTTTGAAAACTTAACAATCTTAAAATAAAGATATGTGAACTAAATCTTATAAATACTTTTTTGTACAACACCATCAACTTTCAAAGAGTAATACAAATCAGTAACATAAATGACTGCCAGTTATTCTAAAAACAAATGTAACTCTTTCCCATTCAGAAGCTAAGTGAGAATGGCTTAGGTTCAACCAGCATAAAACCAGGACAGTCTGGGAGTTTGCTGCTCTTCAGTATGTTAGGGTTGCAAATGAAGCCTTTAACCCTTTGAGCGCTGGAACCGGATTTTACAGGCCTTTGCAAACAGTTTGGATCCAGATGAGACGTCACAGAACGTGGCGTCTCATCAGGATCCAAACTGTTTGCTTTTCTGATAGTATTCTTTGAAAAAAATCGAAGAAAATGCTAATTTTAGAAATTCAGCAGACGACATTTTAGCAGACGACAAATTTCCCAGCATGCAAAGGGTTAAAACCTTAATCTACATGTAGTAAGAAAGGTCTTAAATGTTATGTGATTTTCTCAGGGACTACAAGTGCATCAAAATGCGTATTTGAGCGGACGGGTTAAAAGAAACTTAATAATTTCATTTAGAAAATGAGCCGTTATAAGAACTCTCACATTTATGCCATCATGTTTGCAGATATGGAGCATGAAGCAGGACCACTGCGTGCACGACCTGCAGGCTCACAACAAGGAGATCTACACCATCAAGTGGAGCCCCACGGGCGCGGGCACTGACAATCCCAATGCACCACTCATACTTGCCAGGTATGGAATTTGTCCCAGATCATTAACTATTTACTGCTCAGATACGCACTTTGTCTTATTTGTGATCCCTTAGAAAAACAAATTAAATAAAAGACCGTTCTTACTAGATTCAAGTTTTAAAGCCTTCATTCCCAACCCAAAGATACTGATGAGCAGCAAAAAGCATAAAACCTGGAGTTACTCGCAGGCTATTCTGGTTTTAGGCTGGTTGCATATAGCCGTTTTATGCCCCCGGTAGGGTGGCATATAGCAGTTGAACTGTCAGCCCGTCTGTCTGTGCGTCTGTCCGAAAAATTGCACATTGGCCATAACTTTTGCAATATTGATGATAGCAACTTGATATTTGGCATGCATGTGTATCTCATGGAGCTGCACATTTTGAGTGCTGAAAGGTCAAGGTCAAGGCCATCCTTCAAGGTCAAAGGTCAAACGAAATCCAAGGGAAGTAACAAGCTTTAAAGGGAGATAATTTATATTTATCATTTGGCAGGTACAGATCATTTTCACAAGGGAAGTAATAATTTTTAAAGGGATATAGCAAAAAAATAAAACATTTAATTCAAAGCGGCGCAGAAGGGGGCGGGGCATTGTGTTTCTGACAAACACATCCCTTGTTCATTTTGCTTTAGAGGGGGAAAGGCTTTACCGTATTCACAAATTTATGGATAGATCTTTTGGCTGCCTTTCAGTTATTCTGAAAACCCACTATCAACTTTAAAAAAAAATGGACACTCAATATTGGCATATAGTAAAAAGATTTGAACTGGATATTGGAAAATTTATAAAACAACAACAACTTTGTGAAAAGGTCTCTCTTTTTTCAGCACGCTTTAAGGCATAACAATGCATCTACAATATTTAGTATAAAAAACGAAACAAAACTTGGACTTCTTTCTTTCTGTCACAGCGCAACTATATGATGCCTCTGCAAATCTTTACACAAAACAAACAAACTAGTTTCATTCTTACAGTGTGTCCTCAAAATAATGATGCATTTGCAAAAAAAAATCAAAAGCCTACACCACTGGGACTTCTTTCTCTCTATAACAACCCTTCGTTTAACTCCAAGGTGCATTCGCAAATTTATGTGGGTCTTGTTCTGGAAAAAAACAGGTTTAATGCATATGCTTAAATTCATCCCATATTAGCCTGTGCTAATACTTTACGTGCATTCATTAAGCCCAGTTTTCCCAGAGTGAGGTTCATATAATAAAAATCACTTCTCATGGTCTACTTTCTCTCTCTGTTTCAGCGCGTCGTTTGACTCGACGGTGCGCCTGTGGGAGGTGGAGCGGGGCACCTGTCTGCACACTCTGACCAAGCACCAGGAGCCCGTGTACAGTGTCGCATTCAGCCCGGACGGCAAGTACCTCGCCAGCGGATCGTTTGACAAGTGTGTCCACATCTGGAATGTCAACGTAAGTAAGAAGTAGACAGAGGCACGCTTCATCGTCGTATGTGGCTTGCTCTGGGAAAACAGGGTTTAATGCATGTACCTAAAGTGTTGTCCTTGATTAGCCCATTCAGTCTGCGCAGGCTAATCAGGGAAGAGACTTTCTGCTTTTATGGAATTTTTTGTTCAAAGGAATTCTTGATTTAGTGAAAATCCTGTTAAGGCGGAAAGTGTTGTCTTTGATTACGATTGCACAGGCTAATCTAAGTTGACACTTAAAATGTGTTCATGTTTGGAACAGCAGTAGATACATGCAGTAGACAATAAGTCAATAAGTCTCCATTCAAATTGTTAATGGGTATACAGGAGCGAGCCTGTTGGTCTTAACCCATTTATGCCGAGTGGACTCTCTCATCCTTCTAAATTGGATCAATTTATTTCCAAAATTAGGAATGTCTAGTATATTTATTTCTATATTAAGAATATTTCTTACAGAAATTCCTTTAAGCAAACAGCGCAGACCCTGATGAGACGCCGCATCATGCGGCGTCTCATCTGGGTCAACGCTGTTTGCCAAGGCCTTTTTTCTAGACGCTAGGCATAAATGGGTTATTAAAGGGACTGTAAACCACGAATGACGAAAAAAGATAAGTTCTTAAATACCGTATTTTTTTTACAATTATTAGTTTATATTGATTAAAATATCACGACTGGTATATTACATTACTTGAAAAAAGTTCATATTTTCAGTATATTCGGTAATAAAATTTCGCGATGTGAAATCGAAAGTACATCACGAAAATAGGTGACATAACGATATACACACTATAAATAACGCAAGTAGATTGATCATTTTATATATAAAATATATACAATTCACTACGCATGCACAATTTGCATTCCTGGGTTTACCACGTGATGATGATGATCAATCTACTTGCGTTATTTATTGTTAACTGGTAGTTACCTGGTAGACATACCCAGTAAAAATAAAAAAAAAAAAAAAAAAAAAAAAAAAACTTTTTTCAAGTAATGTTATATACCAGCCGTGATATTTTAATCAATATAAACTAATAATTGTAAAAAGATACGGTATTTAAGAAATTTTCTTTTTCGTCATTCATGGTTTACAGTCCCTTTAAAGTCTGTTGGGTTTCATCGTTTACACCAAACGTTTTCAACATAGATCATAAAATGTTAATAAATAAATAGCTTCCAGTCAGATGTGTGATTTTTGGCTGCCTTTAGCTTTCAGCTGATTTTCTTATTTTAAAAGTCGCATTTGCTTAACAAAGACCGGTAGATGAAACAATATAAAATGGTTATGGGGAATACATGTATAGTAACAGAGGTAGGGTATATTTCTCCCCAAAAGTGTTTGCAAAATCACAAACCTGTCAGTGAAACAAACGTCACCGAAATTTGTAAGAACAAATGCCATGCAACTTTAAAAATGCATTGAAATAAAAGATGAACTGCAGCTTGAAAACCATATTATTCTTACTTTCAGACTGGAACGCTTGTGCACAGTTACCGCGGCACTGGGGGCATATTTGAGGTGTGTTGGAATCACCGTGGAGACAAAGTTGGGGCCAGTGCCTCAGATGGATCTGTAAGTAGCAGTGTTACCGTATTGCTGCAAACAGAGTTTATTGGGCTTATATGCGATTCACCAGTCAATACAAAAACAGGTGTAAATACTGTTTATGCCTCAAAAGGAGGGTATGTTTATAGTGTACCATCCATCAGTCCCTGAGTCAGTCAAGGTCAAGGTTTAAGTTTTGTATAATGTCTAATATCTTAAATACTGTCAAAGATATTTACTGGAAACTGAAATTACATCTTAACTATCAGCGTCTCTTTAAGGTAAACATATACCCCCAAACATGTACACATGTTTTGTATGTTTATAAAATGTTAACTCTTTTTTTATTTTAGAAACTTTGCTTTACTTTAAAGTTTTTCATAATGTCCGAATACTTGATTTTTTTCATAATGTCCAATCAATTGAATTTTTTCATAGTATCGAAATGTTGGAAGTTCTGCAGTGTTATTGTTTGTTTGCATGAAGTCTATTATAACTACCAATCGCTTGAATACTGTCAAAGGTTTTTCCTTGATTTTATCAAACATCTTTATTGATCATGTCAGCATCTCCACCATAAAAAACAAACCCAACTCATTAAATTGTGCATATTTTCACGAAGTAGACAATTCTGGTTGTGAACTTGGGGCATGACAGGCGGGCGGTGGCATTAACCAGATGGTTTCTGATCACTGACTATTGTGTGCATTGACCAATCTTGATGAAACTTGCATATAGGGAGCTTGCATGGAGGCCTACCTTGATATTGTATTTGGGGCTAGTTGGGTTAAGGTCACTGTTACTAAAAATAGAAGAACTGTTTTCACTCAATAACTAGAAATTGGATGGATTCAATGGGTTTATTTTTGTTTAGGTTTCAAACCTAGCTTTTGATTTGATATTGGGCCTGTCAAATAAAGGTCAAGGTCACTGTTACTAAAAACATAGAATTTTTTTTCTCACTCAATAACTGTAATTTTGACAGAGTTATTGTGTCGAAATACCGGTAGTCTGTGTAGGTATTTAAAGTGCAACCCATCTTTGGGACTGCACAATTATTTAAATTAAAGTCAAATAATTATTACAACATTGAAACCTGTTTTTTTTTGGCATTGCCATTTTTCTTCTCTTTTTCAGGTGTTTGTGTTGGACCTTCGGAAGTGAGACATTGGCATGTTTAGATTCTCCAAATTTAGGAACTTACATTCAGGTTGGCCAAAGATTAATTCAAGGAAACACATAGTACCTAGAAGGCACTGGCAGATTTTGAATCAGATACACGTTCCTGTGCTTTTTGTATGTAATGGTAAAGTTGTAGTAAAGTTTTGTCAGTGATAGCTGATAGCGGAAAAGTGAAAAAAGTGAGTGCCACTATTTGTTTGTTTGTAAACAGGTGGAAGGAGCCACGGAAAATGTTTAGGGCAGGTCAGGTTGTTTATTAATGAATCAGTCAGAATTTGTGACAAAGCCGTGTTTCAGTCTAGAAATCATGTTGTAAGCATCGTTAGTTTTCACAGTTTTGCCATTAACCCTTTGCATGCTGGGAAATTTGTCGTCTGCTAAAATGTCGTCTGCTGAATTAAAAAAAAATAGCATTTTCTTTGATTTTTTTTCAAAGAATACTATCAGAATAGCAAACAGTTTGGATCCTGATGAGACGCAACGTTCTGTGGCGTCTCATCTGGATCCAAACTGTTTGCAAAGGCCTTTAAAATTCGGTTCCAGCGCTTAAAGGGTTAAAGATTGTGGAATTCAATAAAACACCAATGTTGTCCAACAAGATAAGAAAAAGAGAATTTTTCCATGAAAATCATGATCAAGATAGGGTACTAGAGTATAGGAGTTGTATTACTTTATGTAAGAAAAATCTAGGATACATCTGCTGATTGTATACTGACCTATAGCAGTGCTCCAGCTAGGCCTTAATGGAGGGGCGCAGCACCCTGCAGCCCCTAGGTACCCCTTTTTTTATTTGCTCACATTATTGTACAGCAATAGTTTAATAATAATTAGAAGTTACAATAAATTGCCAAAATTTACACAGTGAAACTAGTTTTATAAATTATTGGAAATTGGAAAAAAAATGTTTTGCAATAAGATACATGTATTATGAAATATGTAACGCACATTATATTTAAAAAATGCCACAGGGATAAAAGAATCGTGTGCGCTAAAGTGTCCTTTTGACAAAAGAACATCCTGCCCTTTTTAAATCCTAGCTGGAGTTATGTACAGTATTAAAGGAAAAGCTTGAATTGGTGCAAACAATCATATGTAAAATGGACAGTGTTGTATTTGAGGGTAGAAAACATTGTTATTGGTTTAATGGAAAGCCCTTCGTAATATTGTACTGTGTTGTATGGTACATAGAAACGGAACTATGTGATGTTATAAACATTTCTACCAAATATTGTGCCGTTAGGTATTTGACATGAAAAATGTGTTATGTTTCGGTAAACAGAACTGTGTAATGTTATAAACAATTCTTTGACTTCCAAATATTGTGCAGATATGTATTTAACGTGAAAAATGTGTTATGTTTCAACAAACGGAACTATGTGATGTTATAAACTATTCTTAGACTACCAAATATTGTGCGGTTAGGTATTTGACATGAAAAATTGTGCTATTTTGCAACAAATTGACTCTGGTGCATTTGACATTTTCACCGGAGACTGGTTGACATTTTTATGTTAAATATGTTGGCTGCGTCTGTCTGGTTTCAGTTTCGTTTCAATGTAAATGTACATGATCAATCATCATTATATCCATACTGTGTTTTATTTTTGAAATAAATTGCTTTACAAAGTGTCTACATGTTGTACTTTAATGTCGTTTCTTCACTTGATTTCTTTGTTTACACATTTTTTTTTTATTTTTTTTTTTGTGGGGGGGGGGGGTGCAATTCAATTCTTTTATTNAAAAGATGGCGTTTGATTGAGTATGACTGTCATGTAAGAATTTGGTTACGCAAATAACTACAGTAGATGTAGAGCTATTTAGTTAATGAAATTGCTTTCAAGATTTTAATGTTATTTTGAAATCGCATGAATTCCATTTTTTAAATCTTAAATCAAAGTTGAAAAAAATGCATAAGCTTACAGAAACATAAATACGAAAATCTTACGACCCATCCACGTGGCCTCAAACCACGAATTTGCACGGTAACGGCAGTCACGTGACAATGTGCTCTTACCGGTTTAAATACTTAATTGAGACGGTCTATAAGTTTATGCATTGACATAACAGGAATACGGACTATAGCTATGCGGATACGGACTATATTGACAGAGATACCGACCATGTGAATACTGAAACGGTCTATAACCAGACTGAAATAGTTATGCGTTGTGACTAGGAAGTCTACGCGGAAAATAGTTCTCGACCTTTCAATCAAAGCACTGGAGGCTGAAAATTGAGGTTTTTGAATGGTAACGACGTATGCGAATGCAAATGGTTAAATGTGTGTTATATATTGGTTATTTCATTTTGTTTATTTATTCGTTATTTATTTAGAACTAGTGAAATTTTGGCTTAGAAAGGTCGGAGTGAGCGTATTTATATAATATATGACATCTACACTTCTTTACTAATTTTAACCAGCCGTTACAGCCATTTCATGGCATTAAAATAGAGGGTTAATAATCTTTATATGCAAATAACGCGCCCTATAAATACAAAGTATCATACGTGGTGCAGGATAGTCGAAACAGTTTTTAATTAACATTAAACAACTAAGTGTGGAGTTTTGGATGCAATAATTAATTAACCCCCACCGCGACGACGAAGAGGTAAAGGAATACCCGTCGTCCGTTCGTTTGTCCTTTTCCTGTGCCTCATAGCTCACAGTTCACCAATTTCCCAATGCCATTACGCTCATGTAGACTGTGCGGTAATTGTTGGTCTTATACTCTTATTATCTGTGCTTAATTTGGCCTTAATACTTTTGTGTATGCATATGAATGCATCAGCGAAACGGATGCTCAAATAGCTGGAGGTCGTGATTTTCTAACAAGATAATATCATGAGAGTTTGTCATTGAAAAAAAAATCAACGAAAGTTAGAGAAAGCTGTCGTCAAACGCACACCTAAACTCATAAAAGTGTGTGACGTAATTGCACATTGTTCTTAACGGACACACAGTAACAAAACACAGTTCGTTTATATGTTCATCGCGATTTATTTCTGTTGAATATTTTCTAATACAACGCTTGCTAATGTTCGTGAAATACAATCTAACAGCGCGGGGGCAAAATGGCCCCGCTGCAGAACAAAGATCGACTTCTCTTGTCACTGGCTAAAGGTGGACTGTTGAATAATGTTCCCTTTTACAACAAAACACTGCATCTTATTCTTAGGTACATAAACATAAAATTTAGATAAGTCTTATTCCATTCTTGATTGGTTGACTGTTCCTCTTCCCCTGATCCACTAAACCCACCCCTTCGAATAACTCTTGTTGATTGGATGGATCGCTCATGCATGTGCCACATGTCCCAGCAGAATTATTTACGTTTGACCAATATGTTCGTGATGGCCACAACAGATGTTCCCGATAATTGAACTACATTGGGGAAATGAAACCGTACTTCTATAATCAATTATTCAAACTTCATTGCCTATCCCATCCGAACTTGCATCTGTGTTGTGTTCCTTGGAGAAATGCTAAAGGTAATCAAGAATTTTATTTATGAAATTATGGTTGGACCTGCAGCTATGTTACAAGTGGCCATACAACTGTTTTATATTCCCATAAACGTGTGAATGAACAATCTTTCATATCAGTAATAACAAGAAACATCTTTAAACAAGAGATGTGTTTGTCAGAAACACAATGCCCCCTAATGCGCCGCTTTGATATTTTTTTACCTTTGACCTTGAAGGATGACCTTGACCTTTCACCACTCAAAATGTGCAGCTCCATGAGATACACATGCATGCAAAATATCAATTTGCTATGATCAATATTGCAAAAGTTATAACCAAACTTCAACCTAGGTTAAAGTTTTGGTTAAAGTTTTGGACAGACAGACAGACGGACAGACAGACAGACATAATGACAGACAGACAGGCCAAAAACAATATACCCCCTTTTTTAAAGGGGGCATAAAAAGCATTCGGCTTAGGTGATGCACTTTAGAAAGGTCAATTAGGTTCGAACATAACACAATTATGTCGTGTTCTGAGAAAACTGGGCAAAATGCTTGTGCGTAAAGTGTCATCCTAGATTAGCCTGTGCAGTCCGCACAGGCTAATACGGGACGACACTTTCCGCCTAAACTGGATTTTCGCTAAGAAGAGACATCATTTCAACGAAAAATTCCATAAAAGCGGAAATTGTCGTCCCTGATTAGCCTGTGCGGACTGCACAGGCTAATCTGGGATGACACTTTACGCACAAGCATTTTGCCCAGTTTTCTCAGAACATAACACAATTATGTCTTGATTAGAACAGCACAAGATACTCAAAGCACTGCATATCAGTTCACGCTCCTGATATACCATTATGCGTTTTCGTATTTCGGGTACATGTTTTTGTTAGATTCTACATTAATTTGAAATATATGGTGTGTGTTTTTTCTATATAAAAATACTTCAGTAATCTGAGCGTGATAGCAATGATTCACGCAAATTTTAGTATATACTCATTTTATAAGAATACCTTTCTCAACTGAGCATTAAAGCAATGATTAATGGTCATTTAAGTACATGTATATACACGAGTTTTGTACTGCCAACATGTATCAACTTAATTTGTGAAACACCCGCGCGTCTAGTTGTATATATAACTATTTATGAATATAGCATATGTAAGTCAAATGATTATCAACTTAAAATAGTTAATTATATAAATGCAACTGTACCTGTTGTGCGCAGGGCGTCCGTCTTACGTAGTTTGTCGTTGAACTATTAGAACCGCGCTCTGGGAAAACCGGGCTAAATGCATGTGCGTAAAGTATTTTCGTAAATTAGCCTGTGATGTCCGCACAGGCCAATCAGTGACGACACTTTCCGCTTTTATAGAATTTGTCGTTTAACGAAAATCTCTTTTAAACGAAAATCCTGTCTGGGCGGACAGTGTCGTCCCTGATAAGGCTGTGCGGACATCACAGGCTAATCAACGAAAATACTTTACGCACACGCATTAAGCCCGGTTTTCCCAAAGCGCGACTCATTACAATTTAAACATATGAACCTGCCATACATTCATTAAAAATATCAATTCAAGGGAGTTAACTGTAGCGATTTGTTGCAATACACATACAGGGGTTATTTCACACTGGCGATTCGTTTTGCGTTACATTAGTGGGTAATTTATGTTGGTCATCACTAAAAGTCATTTCTTCTTTTCTGGGGAATTCCCAGAAGATTTCGAATGAAGTCATTGTACAGCTATTTAAAAACGTGTTTCATGTAAACGGGTGTTTCTTACGTAAGTGGAACGAGGAATTATTTTGTATAACGGATGAAATATTTGAGCCTCGCTATGTGAAAAGGGGGTTTAAGTCATGTGCGTAAAGTTTCGCCCAAGATTAGCCTGTGCAGTCCACACAGGCTAATCTGGGACGCCACTTTCCACTTTTATTGTATTTTTCGTTTAAAGGAAGACTTTTCTTGACGAAAATCAAGTTTAGACGGAAAGTGTCGTCCCTGATTAGCCTGTGCGAACTGCACAGGCTAATCTGGGACGACACTTTATGCACATCTATTAAACCCCTTTTCACAGAGCGATGCTCATTGTTGTCATCAGTTGATTGGGCCTGTAATTGCAGGCCGTGAAGGTTATGGAAGATTTTTCATTCTTATTTGTGCGATATGCTTCCTATAAACAGAACATATACACTGTCTCTCTTTCGCACAATGCGCCACTATTTGATTGATTATCCGATCACTCAGTCACTCACTCTCTTCATGTGTCACTCTCTAGCTCGATTGACCACTAGTTTGGTGGGAAATGTCCATGGGAAAACAAAAAATCCCATGGAAAAATGGAAAAATCCCATGGGAAAGGCTATTTTTGAAGAAAAAAATATGAAAGAACAAGGCTTGTCACCATAGGATGACATATGCCCCCCTTTTCCACATTTTTCTTAACCTAAACGCAAAGTGTTTTTATGCCCCCGAAAAGGGGCATATAGTGATCGCTCTGTCCGTCTGTCTGAAATTCCGTCACACTTTGCGTTTAGGTTTCGGAAAATGCTCATAACTTTTGCAATATTGATCATAGCAACTTGATATTTGGCAGTAGGGGGCATTGTGTTTCTGACAAACAAATCTCTTGTTCCACATTTTGTGAAACCTAAACGCAAAGTGTGACGGAATTTCAGACAGACAGACAGACAGATAGACAGACAGACAGACAGGCGGACAGTGCGATCACTATATGCCCACATTCGGGGGCATATAAAACCGCCAATAAATGATCACAAAGAAGCATTTTATCGCAAACTTTATCTAAATTACGAATATTTTAAAGAAAATGGGTACTTTAGTTTGCAAAATTTTGGTTTCGCATAATTTGTTTTCGGTGGCCGTTTGTCTAGTTGTAACTCGCTAGTTCGACCTCTCATTGGCCTGTCGAGTTCCCGTAATATATTAAACCAAAAAAATAATATTATATGTTGATTTAAACATACACATAATTCGTAAGAGTTTTTTAGTATTTCTTTTATCAATATTTTATGTTAAACAATCTGACAATCTCAGATAAAGCAATATTTTCACAACAAATCTGTCATTATTATCGTAAATATGGGACCAGGTTTCGCAATTTGAAAATAAATAACGATGTAATAGTACACGGAATAGAATTGAGATTCAAATTAAGCAAACACAAGCAGTATTAGCCACTGTTTCTTTTTGTTTCTGCTTGTATCTGAACACGAGCAATTGACGGTGATACGAAAATCCGTGATTGTTATCATAACATTAATTATCGAGTTATTTTGAAAAATCTACGGTCCCGAATACTATAAATGGATAGAAAACATATAAATAGTACCAACTTTCTCCAATTTGATTACTTACTAATTTTATATTGTTAAGTCATGATGAATGCATTTGACCCGAAATTGTTAATTTAAACGTCAGCCTAAAAGCTTGAAATACGAATATGCGATATGCCTCTAGGGAAACCGAACGCGCTGTTAATAAAACATTTAATGGTGGAGTAAATGGAAAGTGGGCGTTTTCAATTATTAGCGATTTATTTGTATGATTTTACACGTATTTACACACTTATTTTATAATGAACCGTACACTCGACCATGGTCGCTACCTCATGTACTTGCTGCACTTATGTCTTGGATTATTCCATCGTTATAATCGTCTTGAAAATCATCAACATGAAAATCGTCATCATGATAATCATGATAATTATGATTATCATCAGATGTTGTCGTCGTCATCATCATCAGCAGAAGAAGCAGCAGCAACATCGTCGTTCTCATCATGATCACCTTCACCATTATTGTCGTCGTCGTCGTCAGCTGCAGCAGCAGCAGCAGCAGCAGCAGCAGCAACGCAGCAGCAGAAACTCTTACCATAACCAACAATTTCCAATTTTTTGCTATATTTTATTACGCTATTTTATAATACAGTGTTTATAAAGTCAATAAACACCAGTCACGCGATAGCATGGTTACGATGCCAACACGTCTCAGTAAATAGTTTCCCCCTTTAAACTTGACAGAAAAAAACTAGACCCGACCATTGATTTATACATATGTAATGATGCTGGAAATTCAGTCTATACAATAACGAATGTCGTTTTTTGAAGAGAGATTGCAAGATAAAGACAGTTTAGACATATCATTTTAATATGGACCGCGCTCTGAGAAAACCGAGCTTAACCCATTTATGCCTAGTGTCTAGAAAAAAAGGCATTGGCAAACAGCGTAGACCCAGATGAGACGCCGCATGATGCGGCGTCTCATCAAGGTCTGTGCTGTTTGCTTAAAGGAGTTTTTGTAAGAAATATTCTAAATATAGAAATAAATATACTAGACATCCCAAATTTTGGAAATAAATAGATCCAATTTAGAAGGATGGGAGAGTCCACTAGGCATAAATGGGTTAATAAATGTTCGTAAAGTATTGTTCCACTTCAATGGCAATATCATTCTTAGAATAAGTAAATCGTATCCTTGATCGTATAGCAACAGATTAATTATTTTTCGACCGGAAACCTGAATTGTCATATGACTTATTATAGGGAAAAACATGGAATAATTAATAATTTATTTATTCGCTGTTATCTGTCTTACATTATCCTTTCTGTATTATAGCTAAAGTGTGCCTTTGTAGGTATTTTGCATGCAACGGATTTGCATATATTGGCTCACAATACTTCCTTAATATGGGAGGTAATAATATAAGAAAAGCACATTCTGTTTAAAAGGGGGTTAATGCATATAGGAAGAGATCTGTAGATAATGTACGCAGAGTAATAACGGTAATTATGATTTTTGAGACAAACATTTTCTTTCCATTTCATTCCAACGCGAATTAAGCGTTCGTTCAAAATAGTCTCTATTAATATTTTGTCAAAATGGCGCTCTTTTCATAAATTCATTGTCAGTGGTTTCCGAGGGCGTGGTAACGAAAAATACTCACGGTGTTACACTTGTCACATAAACAAACAAATCTAGTCAGACTATAGCGATGTTTACACAACATACTGAAAAATTTCTTTTGTAGACAACCACTAGCGTCTGGAGGTCGCAAATCGCATGAACTTTGGCACTTCTTACAGAACGGTGATACATTTCGCAACGCCGCATTAAGAGACCGATTTGTGGTTTTCTTTATCGAACGCGTCCCAATTCCATTGGTAATTATATGGGCAGGTATATGCATTGTATTGACATAATTTGTTTGTAAATAATATTGACGTGAGTCAGATTCTATTAAAAGATGTGAAACCTAGGTTCAAGATCCATTTCATTGCCTGTCCGTCTAGCACCATTTGTTTGTACACGCACTCGTACAATGGACCGAAGTTCGTCTAAGGTAGCGTGGTCACTTGAAAGGTCGAATTGGTGCGAATGGACACATTAACCCATTAATGCCTAGTGGACTCTCTCATCCTTCAAAATTGGATCAAGTTATTTCCAAAATTAGAGATGTCTGGTATATTTATTTCTATTTTTAGAATATTTCTCACAGAAATTCCTTTAAGCAAACAGCGTAGACCCTGATGAGACGCCGCATTATGCGGCGTCTTATCTGGGTCTACGCTGTTTGCCTAGGCCTTTTTTGTAGACGCTAGGCATAAATGGGTTAAAAGCGACGAAAATTGTATCACTCGCGTGTTATCTAGGTTAGAATTCGGTCAATAGGTAAATCCAAATTCAAACTAGGTCGCTGAAAAAACGAGCAAGCTTCCTAAGCATTTTCCTAGCCTTTCTTAACTCTATCATCGAGTGTGAATCCATTTAAACATGGACTATTCTATTCCAATGTAATTATGGACTGGAATGATCGGACTTCAGCAATTTTGGGTACTACTTTCTTAATTGACCACGAATGGATACACACTGATTTACTGGTATGCGAACGAACGCATGCGCGTCCATGCACATGGGTTCCACCGAAAGCACATGCACGCTTATTTGCCTTCATTTGCGTATTCGAACTTTCGTTTGCACACATGTTCTTTCGTATCGATGCACACACAAACACCCCTTCCTTTAACATTGCATACACGCGGGTATGAACACAATTTAATGCACTAACGACGGCAAACAGTTTGCACGCACTATTTGAATAAATCACACACAAAAACGCAGACCACAAAAGCAGTTTTTCTAATGTGTATATTTTAACAACCCCGTTGTTATAAAACTCAAACTAAAATTGAAAAAAAAACCAGACGTAATTGCCCTTTTAGTCAATACCCATATCAGATTTCACATAATTACCGTCTTTTGCAGTTCCCGGTAGCGTGCATACCTAATGAAGTAATTGCGCGGAGGTGCTATACTTTGTCGCCTATCCCTACAATCCATCCACAGTTAAGTGCATTCCGTGCATGTTTCCTTTGTTTAAACAGTATACAGTTTATATTTGATTTAATTTGATTGTAACACGATATACAGCGATAAATGGGAAGGAAGGTCCGCAAGACAATTGAGTATTGGCAAAATGTATCGAAGAATACGTATAACCGTATTAAAGTTTGAAATTTTATTAAAGGAAAATTCAGAGAATCGCCTGCCCTTGGTTGATCATTCCTAAACGTACTTTCATGTTAGTTTTTTTTCAAATAACACATAGCATGACTATAAATATAATGAAGCAATACTAGTTTTCTAGGAGCGCATCGGGAATGCACATGCTTGTTTATTGGAAGATAAACAACAGTGATTTAGTGCGAGATCTATATATAAGCAGACACATTTTATTCTTGCCATTGAATTTAAAAAAAAAGAATATAATCTCCTATTTTGCCTTGTCTTTTGGCAAGTTTAATAACGATTCAGATTTTTCTGTCAACGAAAACTTATTGATGTAAAGTTAGAATTTTTATTAAACAAAAACGTTGTTTGCAAGTGCGACATTTTTTCTCAAACACGAGTACACATAAATTGATTACAAATAACTAGTACTACGTAAAAATAAGGTTCTTGTTGTTATTTAAAGGATGCATATGATAAAAAGTTCACAGACTTATGCGTTGTATATATTAAACGAATTGCGACATCTAATCATAGAAACAAAATTCCGTCTTTATATTATTGTGGTGGTTTAAAGGGCGGTTAACATGGTATAATTTTTCAAAATTCTTTTATAAGTATTTATTAAATGGTTGCGTTACACATATTTCTCTTATAAAGGCTCAATAAAATATTTTTTATAACTTTTATAAAGTTGTACCCGGGGCACTTTTAGCGGGTGCGGGAAAATCAATAGTAGTGAATGAAATGTACATAAAGTGCCTCTATACGAATGAGCGCTATCAATAACAGGATGCAATGAAGCAAGCGTCTCAATAAAAAAGGCGAGTTTTGGAGGCGTGAGTTCGAATCCCACCAGACGAACAATTCCAAATATGTTTGGAATCGTTCACATTTTTATAATTTCTTCTTTATACGGTGTTTATCAAATAAGAAATATACCGGAAAAGAGGGAATGTGCATTTTGTAATAAATTTATTGATTTAAGGGAAAGCACCGTCGATATATCCCTTTAATATGCAACATATTCCCCCAATCCTATTTATGAGTATTTATATTACTTTATTAGGATTGTTCATATCCAAAGATCGAATGCAAATTGTTTTGATACATTTCTATATTTAGTGGGAAATTCCGTTAAGATGCAACATATTTCCCAGTCCAGTCTATGAATATGTATCTTTTTATATTACTATATAAGGATTGTTAACAAAGCACGTGCATTCCATGTAGCCATTCACGTGACTAAATTGTAAATGATTCAGGGGATTTTCTTCAATTTGCTTCCGATAAGGATGTATTGTTGAACTGAAAATAAATGCGTCACTCTATTCATCCATTGTTTCCGCACACGTTACTATCCTAAGTAGGAAGTACGTGCATAACGCTTAGAGGCGAAATAATATGTTAAAATACATAATAAATCACTGAATCTGGAATTAAGCTATTGTAATTGTTATTTATAATTTTGTCGGAAACTTGATATTTATATTGTTATTTATAATTATTTGTGACTTAAGCGTCACAGTTGAATCATATAGATGAATAATGCGCGTTGAAGATATTAATATCTATACAAATTAAATACTTTAAAATCATGCGTCTCTCTTTATAAGTGTTTGATATATCCCAGAAAAGCAATACAATATACAATATGTCATATTTATTTCGATNTCATATCCAAAGATCGAATGCAAATTGTTTTGATACATTTCTATATTTAGTGGGAAATACCGTTAATATGCAACATATTTCCCAGTCCAGTCTATGAATATGCATCTTCTTATATTACTATATAAGGATTGTTAACAAAGCACGTGCATTCCATGTAGCCATTCACGTGACTAAATTATAAATGATTCAGAGGATTTTCTTCAATTTGCATCCGATAAGTATGAATTGTTGAACTGAAAATAAATGCGTCACTCTATTCATCTATTGTTTCCGCACACGTTACTATCCTAAGAAGAAAGTTCGTGCATAACGCTTAGAGGCGAAATAATATGTTAAAATACATAATAAATCACTGAATCTGGAATTAAGCTGTTGTAATTGTTATTTATAATTTTGTCGGAAACTTGATATTTATATTGTTTATTTATAATTATTTGTGACTTTAGCGTCACAGTTGAATCATATAGATGAATAATGCGCGTTGAAGACATTAATATCTATACAAATTAAAATACTTAAAAATCATGCGTCTCTCTTTATAAGTTTTTTACATATGCCAGAAAAGCAATACAATATACAATATGTCATATTTATTGCGATTTTTCAAACACAAATTACCCTTAATTTTCCTTAATTATACTGATATATATGTTTAATAAACGCATAAGCTGTCGTGAATCGCTGTCAATTATAGTAAATATCGCTTACATATTATCGTTTGATACTTCAGAAAGAATTTATGAATAACTCCGTGTTCGTAATAATGCCTATAACAAGCTTGACGCAGATCAATTGTAAATACTTTTATTTAATCGTTTCAATAGTGAAATAAGGCTTTTCTCCAAACTATTTTCATTCAACTGAACTTCTGTACGCTCTTTTGACGGATAAATCTTCCAATAACGATTGCAACGCCTGAAGATAACATTTCGCTAAGTAATTAAAATCGCCATAGGCTCTCACCCACGATTTTCGCTAATCAGTTTGTATATCGAGTTGTTGTCTAACTCCCTGTTACTAGATACTATGACTAAAGTTGCAATTCTCACAGTAAGTGTTTTTATTTATCCATTTAATGTCGAAACATGACACATCACTTGAATAACAAAACAAAGAAACTTTTCGCTGAACATTGTCATTTTCCCGATACAATCAGCTTGTGAACCGAGTTGTTATTTTAACGTCCTTTGCGATGAGATACTATAATATCAGCTGCAATTCTCACAGTTAGTATTTTTATTCGTCCATCTTATGTCGAATCATGGCACATCACTTGCATAACAAAACAAGGTATGTGTTTGTGAAACACTATGTCCCTTTTTGAGCGATTTTGATCCATATATTTGACACTTGACCTTGAAGGATGACCTTGACATTCCACCACTCAAAATGTACAGCTCCATGAGATACACATGCATGCCAAATATCAAGTTGCTATCTTCAATATTGCAAAAGTTATGGCCAATGTTAAAAGTTTGTGCAAACAAACCAACAAACCAACAAACAAACAAACCAACAAACAGACAGGGCAAAAACAATATGTCCGACAGTATAGACTGGGGGACATAAATATAAAGAAGTCANTACCTGGGAGTAATAAAGTATTGTTCTGTTCTGTTCTGTTCTGATAGCGATAGAATACTATAACATAGTAACTTATCTCAAATAATTCGCGTTCTTACGCTACTCATTTACCATTCGAATGAGGTCCCAAACATGAAGACAGAGAAGTATAGCTGTCATTTCAGAATATTTGTTAAAATCGAAATAAATTGCATAGGCCTATATCATTATACAATGATCATTTCATTTTCAAAAGTTATTTTATTGTATTTTTCATTTCTCGGTGTTTGTGGGCAGTTTTAGGAAGTTATTATTTTATTTATTTGCGTGTTTTACAAACACAATTTGTAATTGATATTTGTTTATGACTATTAAACAACGATTTATAGTTATATTTGACACATTAATTATAACAGCCATGTATCTTTCTTTAAATAAGATAAACATATCAGTTGAATTATTTAACNTTATAGTTACATTTAACACATAAATTATTGCATCCATGTATCTTTCTTTAAATTAGATAAACATATCAGTTGAATTATTTAACAAGCAAAGTACAATGAACCAATCAACTATGTTCTTACCTGTGACTTGTGTTTCGCTTGGGAGTTTAAATTCGCTTTGTTAATGTGTGTTATACTTTCCCTTTGCTTCTATCGACCGATGGAAATACAATGTCGTTTTGACGCAGTTGGTAAGTAAGTGTCTACCGGATCGGCTGAACTCAGTCCGGGTAGGAAATCATCAATACATTGCTTTTAAAGGATATACGAATATAATGCGGGCAAGGTCAAAACCTACGCAAATGCTGGCAAGGTCAAACCTACGCAATATTTCTAGGTCAAAAGATCAAGAATCTTCATATTTCTCTGGTTGACAGGCATTAAGGTTTCTTAGCAAATTTCTCAAACGTATGAACCCATGATACAACTGTTTTACACAATGTCCTTATGGGTGCGGCTGCGGATATTGTAAATGGAATATCAGGGGGTACTTTTTTATTACATTATTTTTATTGAAACGTCGACATTGTTTTCGCATCCCTGGGCCCATTCAATGCTAATGTAATGCAGCTTCTCTTTTATTGAGTCATGCTCATATTGCCAGGTTGTTTGGATCGGTTAATCTTACATGGAGGATTTCAAAACATATTTTCAAAAAAAAACATATCAGCACAAACACTTTCAAATGCCACAAGCCAACGCAAAAGTAAAAGTCTGGGTTGAAAAACTTGAACAAAAATCACACGTAGAGGTATGTCTTATGTTGTCTTTACTATCTACCAGTATTTTCATTTTCATCAACTTCTCCAAATGAATAAAATCGTTATTGGCCGCAAATGTACAGCTGTGTATGTAATTTTGCAATATTTAATCATTAAATAGTAACGTTCCTTACGCCCATACATTTGTGGAATTTGAATATGTTTGTGCTGATAATTATTTTTTTTTGTAGCCTAAAGAACATCACTGCTCAAACGATCAGGCTTTCGTGATTATTTCAAGAATACTTCTCGGCTTCAACAGCAAAAATGACGACTTTTCGTAAAATACATAATATTGTATTCTTTTAATTTTCGTTTTAATTTTTGTATTCGCATGCATGTGAGTGTGTAGTTTTAACTTGGTTACGTGCTTTCTTTTTCCACCTGTTTTTTTGTTTGTTAATAAAACTCACTTCACAAAGTAACTCTGGTTTCAATATTTAAATGATGTACTATTATAAAAGTGTTCACTTACATTTTAATTTATTAATAATATGGACAGTATTGACCATAATAGCATAGTCATAATATTATGCCAAAAATACCAATCACATTATAATTGGATTTCACACATGGTTTTGTTAAACAAATAAAACATATATGTTCATTTAATAAATACAATTTCAATAAACATAGTGAAGTGAATAGCTATTTTGGGTTTATTTTAAATTCATGAACTGTATCAGAATAATAACCAGAGTTAACGACATGAAAGAAACCCATAATAATGTTCTCTATTCCTATTTAAACAAGTTGTCAGCCCGTATGGATATCGTTCCTAAAAGTATAAATATGCTGCCGAAATTTGCCAGTTTGCTATAAATTAAAAAGAATGACTTCAATTTTCTATCGAAAAGTATTGTGGTTAGATGTTCCATTCACGAGACGCAATGTGATTTTTAAAGACCCACGTCATGCGAAAATGGGTTTTATGCCATATGCGGCCAGCGTTACTAAAGCCCAGCCTGCGCATCTCGCAGTCTGGTCAGGAGAGCCCTTATGAGACCTTAAAGCCTTGAGTGATTTTATAACGGACAGTGTAGCAACTTACCATACTGCGGAAATTAGCAGGCTGGTTTTAAGCTATTTTTTCCGAAACACCATAAGACCTATTTTCGCATGACGCGGCTCTGACAGTGTGATTTGAATGTGTCGAAAAAAAAAATACGTGTAAATCAAATATCAACAAACCATGTGTATCGATGGTGAGGAATCATCTCATAATAAGCAATGTGAGGACACATATGATGTGATCTGCCGTAGTATGATTTTTATCTACGAACACGATTGTGTGGTTTGAATATACGTGCACTGTATTACACACATTTCATGCTGTGGTTATGCGACTAACGAGTACAAAAAAACCCCCCATAAAACCTTTGATTTCAATTTAATTATTTAGAAACGTAAATTTTTAAACTTTATTTCAAAGTCAGGATATAAGCCGAATATCTTTTTTTTTAAAGATATTTCTTGTTTATAGTGATATTTTAAAGAGACCAATGCAATATATATTCAACTAAATGTCTTGTCAATTTTACAAGTGTTTGCGTTATAATTTAATGTTAAATAAAAGTTATTTGTACTGAGATCTTATAAACCGGCAAACACATAATAAAGTAATATTCTATTAGTGCACATTCACTTCATGAAGTTTGATAAAATACTTAATCAAAAATGGCTGTCATTCGGTTATTTTGAATTGTTCGATGGTTCACGGGAGTCTGCCGCTCAACAAAATTTAACAAATCGAACATAACCGCCAGGTCAACATGCATTAATTGGGAATGGTCATAGGCAAAAACTGTTCAAGTATCTAACTGATGTAGTGCATGGTGTATGTGCAAGATGAACCGGTTAACGAACGGAATCATGTAAGCGCTGAAAAATCACTACCAACAATGACAGGTGCATACCATATTAATGAAAAAGTGTAAAAGCAGATAAAACGATGATTGACGCAATATCTACGCAAACATGAAAAAACAACACGAACAACGAAAATGTGGTAAATTAAACAAGGAAAACAAGCTGTAAAATATTTAAGGAAAGAGTCAATTCAAGTTATTCAACAATGATTTAAATTGTGTTATGCTAATAATTAATATCATAAAGACACAAACATATCTAACACGTTCATGCACAAAAAAATTCATGAACGAGCGACAGTGTAAAATATGCATTGAATCGACTGTATTTAGTATGTAGACGAGATTATGGTTATTGTTCGCAATTTTGTCATTCAATGTTATATAAAATTCATTCACGGTAAAAGAAACTGAACATAGCAATTGTATAATGTCATGTTCTTCGCTATGTATAGGGCTTTGTTCTATGGTTTATCCAACACACTTCTTGCACGTTCGATCTTTCGTGAAAAATAAATCACACTGGCAAAGCTATTGATACTAAAAATTTCAATTTTTGGCATATTATTTTTCAAAATTTTATATGATGACTTATTAGTTTTTAATTGAATTTACTGAACTACTTTTTAAAGAAATACACTTATTTATGGTGTTTAAATTTTGTTTAAACATTGACATTTTCGGTGTTTATTGTTGAGAACACCTTTACTCTGATGCTAATGTCTACGGACTTATTCGTATTTCAACAAATGTATTAATATTTTATATTGGTACTAAATATGATATCTTTATATAATAATGTATGTGTTTTTTTGTTTATTTCGGAGTTAATAATCGAAATAAACGCATGCGCTGAAAATACTGATTGTTAACAATAAAAATCAACTGGTCTATAAGCATTGGCTTCCGTCAACAGCATCCAATTCAGTATAACTTTAATACCGCAAGTGAAGTGTGTTTAGCTTCAAGGACAAATAAACAACAACAACAACAGCAACAGCTTTAAGCTTCAAGGACAAATAAATAATGTACAGTAATATGGAAACAATTGTACATATACACAGATGCGCACGGAGGGTTCCCTATGTTATCCGCTGACCCAATTGAAACCAAGGTTAAACCTGTTGGTAAAAAGTACGTACACTTGATTCTTATCAAGGATGAAATCCACATCATGATAAACAACAGGATGCAAAAACAGGACAATTATAAGTGGCCCAAAACTGTCTTTGCTGGCTGATATGATAAACGCTGATCAAAAACGTTGCACATATTTGATTTGAACCATAAAGACTGATGGCGATATAACATATTAAATAAATAAAACATAACATATATCAATGCTTTGTTGTTTCAGAGAAGCATTTTTTTTCTAAATTTACTTTGTTAATGAAGTGTTCATTAAAACAACAAGGGTATGTTCTGGTTTGACCGCAAGGCTTGAATGGAACATTTTGTTTTATTTGTATTCACTTAAATATGTAGTCTGCTTGAATAATATAAACAATTTTCAAAGAGGGTCGCCTTCATGTGAAGTTTCGACAGAATCTGCCAAGTCGTTGATGTCACTTTAAATAGATTGTTTACGACGGAAATCTCAAAATACACTACGACGAATGCACGAAAAGCCACTTACCACAATAGCTTACCATGAGCATTTTGTTCACAGATGTCCTCACAATTGTGTTGATAACCACTATACAAAAAGGGGAAGCAAATACTATATCAGAGAAGGTTTTGAAATTGATTTTGTTATATGAATCATGTGACCACCAATGCGTTCTCATCTTTTCCGATTTGATTCAAATGCGAAATGATTTCAGATGAGGTTTTAAAAACCATTGTGATACTGAAGCATATAAACCTATATGACCCATTGCAAGTGTATACTCAAAGAGGAATAATAAAAAAGGGTGTTACATACAAAATGTGAAACAAATTGGCCCTGCAATGTCAGAAAAATGATATGGAATGTTATTTTGATATCTATAAAGTATATATGTACCATTGGTCTCATGTTTTGTTTGTATACCCAGGGTCATCATTTAAACTAGTTGCCTTGCGGCAACATGTCGAGTCTATAGTCAAAATCCTTTGTTACTATTTAACAAACTGCACCATTAACATGTTTGATCTTCGTCATTAAGAATACAACTGAATTTTTCCTTAGGGCAACACATGGTGAGCAGGTAAGGTTAGTTATTTTATACTTATTCATGCATTTATTAAACAACAGTCTGACAAGTAGTGTTTTGGCAAAATTTTACATTTCACCTTAAGGCTCTACATTGGCCTTTGAGGTCGGGACATAAATGGTTTATGCTACCCATCTACTCTCATGATGCAAATGTGTAGCAATTAATTTATTTGCATGATGAATGACACAGTTACAGTCAAACGTTTTTATGACAATATTTTACCTTCTACCTCTGAGTGTGACATCGACTTTCATGAAGGAAGACGGGTGTTACACGCGACACGTTCTCTTATAATACGTATCGTGTGTGGTAAGTTATTCTCAAATAGCACGATGAATGACAAAGTAACAGTCCGGGCATACTCGCACAAGTTATTTTATTTCAAAATGTATGGTCTAACCTTTACGTTTGACCTTGGCCTTTACGGAAGGCATACATATGTTCAATACGACATGCGACACATCTTATTCTCATTGTGTGAATGTGTGGTGTTTTATGTTTATTGCACGATGTCGTATTCACAAGATGTGTTATGCCGATAATTTACTGTTGACCTCCCAGTGTGACCTTGACCTTTGAGGTAGTAGGACGGTTGTTATACGCGACACGCGTCTCTTCAGTGTGGTCAATTGTTGTAATTATTTAAAATTGCATGATGAATGACAAAGTTACAATCCAGACAAGTTGTTTTATGGCAACATTTTGCCTTTTGACCTATTAGTGTGACATTAACCTTGACGTAGGATACGGGTATTTCACGCGACATGTCTTCTTATGATGAGGGAAATGTGTGGTAAGGTATTGCACGATGTATGAAAAAACATTGCTTCTTTGAAATAACAAAACGTTGAGCTTTGTTATATTTTATTTGCTTGACTTGTAACATCACCATTAGTTGTTATTGTTCACACCTTTGCAACGTTTTTCCTCAAATATCTCGAAAAATGCTATTTATCAGGCAATACAAATTTATTATTCACATATCAGCTACCAATGGCCATTTTTTTCAACTTAACATTTTCCTGTTTTGATATTCTGTTAATTATCCAGATGAAGTGTTTAGCCATAAATAAATCAAATGTACGTACAGTCAAGCTACCATTACCGAATCATTACCCTAAGCGGATCACTTTGATGTTCAAGACTGCGTATTGCGATAAATAGTTAACAAGTTTAGATGATATTTTGCACACGGCATCTTCAATGCCTGTTCTTGAAAACGCAATGATTAAGACGTAATCGGAGCTACTCTTTGTTAAACATTTCGGTATGTTTTGCTTACATCTATATACGACTGTGTTTACTTCCGTCTCGTTTCCAAATCGAAGTTGAACATTTTTCGCCGCCACATGCTATAACTCTGTTGGAAAGTAAGAAGTTTACGCGTTAATTTAAAGGCCATTCAATAGTCTTTCTGCTTGCAAAAGTCCATTTCAGTTTTGATTCGTGTTTAAGATTTCGAAACAACTTAAATGAAATGAAGAATTAGGGCAATAAAGGATCAAGCGTGATAATATGGGTATTGATAATATATCTTATCAAAATATATGCAAATCTTGTTGATTCTTACAATAAATTATTTCAATCTTCATGTTGTATTTATGTTCCATGCTCAATATCGATGCTTAGATATGATTCAAATAATGTTCATGGTTTATAAGATGCCCATATCTTTTCGATCTATTTAGGATTTTCAACAGATAATTCACACATAAAGTGCGTAAAGTGTAGATACAAGATCACATATAGTAAACAATAGTATTATTAACAAAACAAAAATGAATATAATTTATAACTGGCAATATAACTTGGTCCTTGTAAACAACACAGTTCATGTTCGACAGTTCAAATAGCGTGTTTGATGCCCCCTGAGTAGTGATCCGTTATGGCTACAACTGATCCGTTAATGCATGCAATTAATTTTGCCTGCGTTTAAAACTAAGACCCTGAGCTGAATCAGTAAGTAAAGGTAATATTTAATCAAACTGGTGTAAACGAAGTCTCAATACATGTATTGCTTTTCACCAGAACAACCTTATTACGCTACTGATCCGGTAATGGTAACTTGACTGTAAACTAGGAAAAACTAAGAACGCTGGAGATTCTGCAGTTTGTTCATTAAATAAAATAAATGTCAATTAAATTTTAATTACAGACAATACTGTTCGAGTATAAATGTACAGCTATCTTATCTATGGATTTTGGTGTCACTAAATAAGAGTTGGACCTACCACTTTGATGACATAAGATCATCTTTTGGAACAACCATAATACTTAATAGTATTTATTATATATTAGATTTTTTTATTTACAATTAAAAGCAGAGCCATTTGTTGAAATATTTGATGAACTTTGGTTTGCATCCGTCGTTCTCATTTTTGTGCTTTATTTATTGTTGACAATCGCCGGATAATGGAGAAAAATAATAATGTTTATCCTACAGCTAAATGATTTTATATTAGCGATTACGCCCCATTGAGAAATGATAAGGTTTATTCCACACCCTTGCCTGTATTCAACACTCGAATGGACTACTGTTTTTGCCTTTCACTCCTCGTTCATTTGTTCTTAAATTTGGATTTGTGCGTGTATTGATTTTTTACTTTTCAATTCAATATACCGTATAATATAATATAAATAAAAGCCGTAATTTATCAATCCAATGCAGTGTTTCATTTAATTTCGTTGAGCTAAAGAGAAGAAATCCTGGATCCAATGGGGAATTGAACTAGGGTCTTCCGCGTGGTATCCAGACACTCTAGCCGCGACGCTAAAGAGCTTGCACGATTGCGCAACTTTCGTAAAAGACCTTATTTTACTACACAGCTGAGAAAATCACTTGATTGCGTCATTCAGGTCATTTGGTACGCAGTCCTTTTAATTATAACGAGTGTGTGTCTTTACGATGGATTATTATAATACAACGTGAATAACAGTGTTGGAATATATAACTCGAATGGAACTGGTGAGACTGCATTTGAGAAGTCTTTAAAATTTCGAATGTACTCGAATAACGCATTGTTTTGTTGAACAATGGACGGATTAAATTTTAGAAAAGTTTTAGTGAATTATTCTTTAACGTTTCGAAGGAAATCGATGTTGAATTTAGTAAAAGGGTAATTTCTTTGATAAATAAGTCGTTCCTTTGTCAGTCGATCAAAGAATGTCTATCCACAGTAGAACAAAAACCAGTATAGAGATTGTTATGCCAGTTAGTAAAAAGCATGTAGAGAGAAGAGGTGTTTACAGACTAAAATTAACAATATTGGCGGGGATACATGCTGAATCATGCT
The DNA here is from genome assembly GCA_007657795.1 of Dreissena rostriformis. NCBI lineage: Eukaryota > Metazoa > Mollusca > Bivalvia > Myida > Dreissenidae > Dreissena > Dreissena rostriformis. Next base: position 36,126 of record VMBQ01004630.1, read on the forward strand.
TCACGTAGGGATCTACACATTTTGTAAATTTGAAAATGGCAGCCATTTTTGGTTTTTGGTATTTTGCAGTGGTGAAACAAGAATTGTAGTTTGAACTAAACCGTCTGTGTTCTACTTGAGTGTGTAACATTTTGAACGCTAATTTAATTTGAATTGAGGCATAAAGCGATATTTTGTCTCGTTACTCTTCTTTTGTGTGGATTTTGTTTTTCGAGTGGCGTAAACGGAAAAGATCACAAACCATTTTCATATTACTAAGCAAGGTTAGATTCAGTTATTTTAATATGTTTTTGCTTTTATTTTAGATATTAAAGACTACAATTTTGATTGCATTAGGAACAAATTAAAAATATATATTGTAGAATAAATAGAATTCTATGTTAGTGTGATTGTGAACTTGAATGTATCCGACTCGTTTCCGAAAGGCTTACACGACTCGGCAAGCCTCGCCATGTAAACCTGTCTTCAACTCGTCGGATAAATTCAAGAACACAATCACACTAACACAGTATTCTCTATAAACATGTGTAAGCCTATATAATCTTGAGGCATATACTGATTATCCCGTCTCGCCTGTCCATCCATGAAAGGTAAAGTATATTTTGGAGTTTTGTGTAGCACAACCGCCGGTTTCATAAACGTGTTGATGCTTACACAGTTGTTGCTCATGACCATTATCCGTCAATTCAACCCTACTTTCCTTCGACCATGACCTGATTTGGACAACTATAAAAATGGCTTTATTGATAAAACGTATGTTAATGTTTTGTCTTTAACCGCATGCGACAATACGTGCACACTTACATAGCTTTTTATGACGACCAACCCGAATTAACCCATGTAATTAATTATCACTTTTACATTGTAATTTACCTAATTATGGGCTAGAAATGGGATAGCCGGCACAAATCAGAATCATTTTTGTTTTTCAATCACAGAGATTGCTGTTTCTTTATGTTTTTGTAGAAAAGTGCTGAGTTTGAGCATGTGTCGTGGCATCTTGCGCGTCGCTCATCGTCCGTTGTGTCGACCATCTGGCGTCGTCCGTCGTAAACACGTACCTTGTGAACGATCTTAAGGACATACTTATGCTTTGATCTTCAAGAATCTTTATCAAAAAATGTGTCCAATTGATATCTCGACCGAGTTCGAATCTGGGCTGTGTTGGTATTAAAAACTAGGTAACTAGGTCAAAATTAAAAAAAAAAAAAAAGTTTGTGAGCAATTTAGAGATCCAATTTGTGCTCATCATGAAACTTGCTCAAAAACATGAGTTTTAATGATATTTCAATTTAAGTCGAAAATCGCCCCAGTCCGTTTAAAACTATGCTATAGGAAGGGGAATATTTCTAAAAATGACTTAAGTGAATCATTGTGAACACACTAGAGTTTTAACTTTTTGCCCAGTCATCATGAATCTGACTGTGAACATTTGTTTTGAAGATTTCGCGGCCTAGTTCAAAGTTGGGGGAAATTTTCCTTGAAAAATTGTAAAAAATCTACCAGTTGATGCCTAATCATCGTGACACTTGCTCAGAATATTTTTGCTTATAACATCTCGGCTGAGTTAGACGATGGTTACAATTCGATAAAAAACATTTTTTCTAATTTGGTTCAAATGTTTTGCCAAATATTCAGTAAACTTACTGATGCTCAGAACAATTATTCTAATGTTTTCTCGGCCTGGTTTGAAACGATATTCCGGTCCGCTTAAAAGCATGGCCGCAAATGTTTCTTAATTTTATTTAAATAGTACTGTAAACGTGTTGTGGTAAATCATTTTGTGACGATGACGGGCCCCTCCAGGTGACACGCCGTTTCTGGGTAATTCATGCACACACGGTTACACGGGGCTTTTATGCCCAATCTGATGATATTATCACATACGTTTACACGACGGTACTGATATTAGAATTATTTATATGAACCCAATAGCATCTGATAGTAGAAATAAGCGGGAGACCACTTAAAACGCAACTATAGTTTTGCGGGCGTAGATTTACTGGAAAATATATCTACATTAAACGGATATTCGAGTTATGAAATGGTGCTATTACAAATTTATTGCTGAATTAAATAAAAATGAAATGAGTCTTTTCCGTTGTTTTACAAGTCTAGCAAGAACTCCAGAATCGTGTGTAAATAACACCAAACTTAAGGCAATGTTAATTTACACCTCAACAATTTTATCAAATCAACCGGAATAAGCAGTTGTTCCCCTTCGAATGCATTGATTAGTTCTGGGGACATTTGTTAACTAACTGTACTATAAAAATAACAAGCCTTTTTTCTCAACAAAAACTATTTAAAAAATGCAGATTGGTTTAATGATGACTGTAACTCTGCGCGGGTATTGTATTTGCAAGCACTTCGCCTTTTTAATTCTGATCAAAATAACGCAAATAGAGTACTTTTAATGGAACGTAGAGCCTCTTATAAGAAAATCGTTAGGAAATGTAAAAATACGAGTTATAGACAAAAAAAGAAAGATATTGAACGTCTTAAAAGATGTAAACCCAAAGAATTTTGGAAATATTTTAAAAGTCAACACAAATACGATTATGCTGATATTTAAATTGATGCATTTAAAGAAAACTTTGCTAATTTAAGCAATAATCTATCTAACCGCTAAAATGAAGAAGCAGAATATTTGTGTACACATCATGATTTTAATAATGTATCTGTTTGTAATACTGAACTTGACCAGCATATCACCGTGAGTGAAATCCTTAGTGCAGTCAAATCGCTCAAGCGTAATAAAGCTCCAGGAAGTGACCAGTTATTAAACGAGTATTTCATGGAATGTATTGATATTCTAGCTAGTCATTTGTGTGATATTTTTAACGGGGTTTTAAATTCGGGGTACTACCCAGAAAACTGGATGGAAGGATTGATTATACCACTTCATAAAAAAGGCGACAAAAGCGATGTTAATAAACATCGTGGTATTACACTTGTTAGTTGCTTGTCCAAGCTATTTACTACAGTCATAAATAAACGCATAGAAAATAACAGTATTTCGGATGCACAATTCGGATTTCGTACAGGGCGTTCCACAGTAGATCCAATTTTTCCTTTACATTCTCTTGTTCAGAAATATCTCAATGAAAATAAGTAGCTCTACGTCATATACATGATGAAATGTTTTGATTCTATTTATAGAAATGCACTTTGGTTTAAAATGTTTAAAACTGGTATTGATGGAAAACTGCTAAGAATTGTAAAAGACATTTACCAAAAAGTTAAATCTTGTGTCAAGACATGTTCTACTTATTTTGAATAGTTTAACTACGCTGTTGGTTTACGACAAGGGGAGGTAATGTCACCTCTTTTGTATTCATTATTTGTTGAAGATTTTGAGCTTTATTTGCAGTGTAATATTGATGCAGGCTTATGTATTGATGATTTAACTTTGAGTTTGTTATTGTTCGCTGATGATATGGCTATTATATGTAAAACTCTCGAAGAAACTCAGAGGCAGTTATATCTTTTGTTTTCATATTGTGGTACATGGGGGCTAACTGTAAATACTTCAAAAACAAAAATAATGGTTTTTCGAAAACGTGGGGCACTATTAGCACATGAAAAATGGACCTATAATAGCCAACTAATCGACGCAGTTGATGATTTTAATTATCTAAGAACTGTTTTCAATTACACTTTTATAAAAAAACAAAAACATTGAACATCTTAATGGAAAGGCCTTGAAATCCTTAAATGTTCTATTCTGTAAATGCAACGACTTTGATCTTTCACCAAAAAAAATTGTCAACTATTCGATGTATGCGTATCTCCAATACTTAATTATTCATGTGAAGTTTGGGGTTATACGAAATCCAAAGAATTAGAAAGAATACACCTTAAATTTTGCAAAAGATTACTAAGAGTAAGAAGTAATGCGTGTTATGCTGCAGTGTACGGCGAACTGGGCAGATACCCACTGTATATTCACAGATACATAAGAATAATTAAATATTGGTTAAAAATCAAAGACAGTGAAAATATTATATTTAGATTCGTTTATAACGATGCTCTCAAAGACTGTATTAGTGGGAAGAAAAATTGGGTCACGAATGTAAAAACTCTCCTGAACGAATATGGATTTTCGTACATGTTTGAAAATCACCAGTATGTTAAAAATAACGCTTTTCTCTCTGAGTTTAAATTCAGAGTCATTGACTGGTTTAAACAATATTGGTTACACAAACTTAAAAGTCCAGTTTTACTTTTGTACAAAGAATTTAAAATATCATTTGAATATGAAAAATATTTAGATATCTTACCAAAGTCTCAGATTAAACTTCTGTAAATTAAGAATGTCATGTCATCCATTAAGAATACAAACGGGTAGGTTTAGTAATAACCGCATAGCTAGGGAAGAAAGATATTGTATTTGTTGTAACTCACGTGATATTGAAGATGAATATCATTTTATTATAATCTGCCCATGTTATACAGATATTAGGAAAAATATATCAAATCTTATTATCTCAAACGGCCATCAGTATTTAAATTCTTAAGCCTTATGAGCACATGTAATACAGATGTTCTCATTAAGTTATCTGTTTTTGTGAAAGAAGCTCTGTTCAGGAAATGAAATATTGAATGTTGTTTAGAATACAAGCTGAAATGTTATGTTCCGCGGGTTTGGTTGTGTGTGTGTTTATCTGACTGTTTTTTTTTTGTATATAATCTTCATAATGCAGTACTAGTACCTGCAACAACAATGAGGTGAAATAGAAATGTATGTATATGTATGTAAATATACGTGTCTGATTGTTTAATTTCTAGCCATAGTTGACATTAGTAAAAATCTGCACTATCTTTAAGTATTATTAGCATATTCATCAACATTATATGCGTAAGATAATCCACTCTCCATTTTGGTTTATTTAACATAAATATAAACAGCTTGAACATCGATTGCCACCTGTCACAATAATATGTTTTAACAATGCAATTGTTTCCATCCACTGTCATGTATTATGTAATATGGTATGTACACTAATTATTATTGTTTACTCACTTTCTTTTCACGTGACCTTTTGTAATGTATAATATAACATGGCTAAGACAGACGATGTACTATGTACAAGTCGTAATAAAGTTCTGTTCTGTTCTATAAATAGTTTATATATACGCGTTAAAAAAGCAAATGTCGGTTTATAGACGGCATATATTGTTTTACTGGCCCGTTTGCTGCCTTACAGTGTCAGTAACATTTGTACATGTATAAAATTGTAAAATATATAAATTGCGGTTATATTTACACCGGGGCAAATACTTTCAATATGACACTTTAACTCGTTCGGCTAATGAGAAACATTTTTGAACAAACCATTGCAATGTAAGTGAACAGTTGCTTACCTTGAACACAGACTTTAGGTNCCTTTGTTTTTTCATGTGTATCTCATCGACCTGCACATTTTGAGTGTTGAAAAGGTCAAGGTCAATGATGACCTACAAGGTCAAAGGTCAAAAAAACAAAATCCAAGCACCTACAGCCGAGCGTTGGCATCCGCTCGACGGTGCTCTTGTTACATTATATTATGAGTTATATAAATAAATAAATTAGAGTCGAACAGATAGTTGAGAGTATTTGATTTTTATATATATTTTTTGTATTATTAGAATATATAAATTAGAAAGATGCAAATATAAACTAGAAAGAAAATAGAATTTTACATCGATTTATGTATGATGTAAATAATTTGTAAATAAAGAATTGTGTGACTAACAAATAATTAAGATTTTGTTTTAAAGAATTTTACTTGGTTGTATGTTTTATGACAATAAAGGAATTAGGGACGTGCACATAAATGAGAATTCAGAAACGTTCGAATAAATATATTTAAAGTGTACAATAAAAACGCAGTTTAAGAACAAATAAATTAGGAATGTAAACAAAATATGAAAGTGGAGTCAATGCGTAAAGCAGACAATAAAAATACAAAAATAATAATAATAGAAATGTGTATTCATCATCATCATCATCATCATCATAGTGTAATGCATGGGAGGTACTGTAGCGGTATTGATTAATTTGTATATGTATTAATTGACGGTCTCGTATAATGTGTAATCAGAATGTACTGTGTTCCGTCGAGCGCAGTTAAAATATACTATTATATGCAAATTAAATGTCTAATAAAGGGGTGCCATATAGTTTAATGGATGCACGAGTCTGCGGTTAATCGGCTACCAGTTACTTAGGTGTACCTTATAGTTAAATAGATGCACTAGTCTGCGGTAAATCGGCTACCCGCTACTTAAGGTTACATAGAGAACTAATGTAAGAATGCTATTGCATTATATTAATGTGGCCGTGGCTGACAAATCGGCGTGTGAACATATCTCTTCCGAGGTCCCAATCAAGCCCTTGAAAACCCCACGATTTAGAGAACAAGACCTGAACTTAGGATATGCCGATAGGCAGGCATACAAGTTATGATATAATGAATGTATACACAAAAATGTCTGTCTCACCAAAAACGTAAATGTAGTTGATTATTATTTATACCGTTTGTGAAGTCACGGTATCAATAGATTAAGTATGTCATTATATAATTTGCTTAAGGCAAAAAATGTAGCGAATACAGGTCAAGGATTAACTTACTGGTTGCGTGTATTAAAATGACATGTACTTGTTTTAAGGAAGTTTCAATATAGTAATGGCCGTAATAAGGATACTTGAATTAGACGTTCTAGAACGTTCTCAGGAAGATATTTAAGAATAACTAAAGGGGCTATTTATAAATGTTTGCCGTCATGATGAACAACTGATACTGTAATACGACCGACACTTCGATGAGGCGTTTCCACAATACAATCATTGATCGAAATGTCCACACAGGAATTATCCACAACAAGTCCAAGACAATACTTCATGAATATCTAGAGCATGGGGACATCATTGTGTTCCACTCTCAAAGTGAACGCATGTTATCTTACTTACATATTTGAACGGGTGTTTTTATCATCATGTCATATTCATTCGGCATTCTGTATTAGAAATAATATAAATTTAACTTTAACGAAATGATAATTGATATGGATAAGACAAGTTTTCTTAATGATAGCCATACATTTGCTTCTACATGAGTTTCCATGGAAATATCGGTTTGATGTTTATGATAAATACCCCATGTGTATATATATAATTTGCCTTAATTGAACATTACATTGCATAATGCACATGATATACAAGAAGAAAACATGAATGTGTTTAGTTAACTCCACAATACAATTGATAAAACGCACATGCATTTGACAATATTATACAATAGAAAGCAAACACAAGCAGCTCATGAACGGATTTTATCGCTGACAAAATTACGCATGCAACTGTAAACGTCCGTTGGTTGTATTCACTTTAAGCTGGCAGCAACGCGAGTAAAATAATATCAATAAGTAATATAAATGTACCACCAATGATAAAAACAGACAAAATATATCATCACAATCTAAAAGGAATTGGTTATGTTGGAAAATGCTAACCCATCGCACCACGAATGTTTGAGAAATAAGGCAAACAATTCATAGACGTGTATAGTGAGAGGACAAATTAACAGAGCGAAACATTTTTTGGTGATCGCTGCACCTTGAACACAAATAGATGTGTTTATNATTATTTTTTTTTGTATTATTAGAATATAGAAATTAGGAAGGTGCAAATATAAACTAGAAAGAAAATAGAATTTTACATCGATTTATGTATGTCATATTCATTCGGCATTCTGTATTAGAAATAAAATATATTTAACTTTAACGAAATGATAACTGATATGGATAAGACAAGTTTTCTTAATGATAGCCATACATTTGCTTCTACCTGAGTTTCCATGGAAATATCGGTTTGATGTTTATGATAAATACCCCATGTGTATATATATAATTTGCATTAATTGAACATTACATTGCATAATGCACATGATATACAAGAAGAAAACATGAATGTGTTTAGTTAACTCCACAATACAATTGATAAAACGCACATGCATTTGACAATATTATACAATAGAAAGCAAACACAAGCAGCTCATGAACGGATTTTATCGCTGACAAAATTACGCATGCAACTGTAAACGTCCGTTGGTTGTATTCACTTTAAGCTGGCAGCAACGCGAGTAAAATAATATCAATAAGTAATATAAATGTACCACCAATGATAAAAACAGACAAAATATATCATCACAATCTAAAAGGAATTGGTTATGTTGGAAAATGCTAACCCATCGCACCACGAATGTTTGAGAAATAAGGCAAACAATTCATAGACGTGTATAGTGAGAGGACAAATTAACAGAGCGAAACATTTTTTGGTGATCGCTGCACCTTGAACACAAATAGATGTGTTTATGGTGCGAGATATAGTTTGCTCAAGTCATGGAGCATGTTTAAATTTGTTAATTATAAAAAAAGTACCCATGTGACAATTAAGTCGATCGATTCTTAAGTAGAAAGTCAATTGTTAGAAGACTTTTCATGTGTGTACTAAATTGCAGTTGTATGCCGACTGAAATGGGTAAAGGATTCACTTACACTAAATAACAATGGAAAAGTCGACTTATATTATATCGTGGTTGGTAGTTCGTGATAGTTCGTGATATTGAAGTTTTTCATTTTTTATTGTTGTTTTCAAATTGATACAGGAAGATTTAAAACGAGTATATTCGACGTTTATTAAAGTAACATTGGCAATGCGACAACAATAACAGGTTAATAACACTGTACAATCTCAGCATTTTTTTTATATTATGGCAACGTTAACCACACACGTAAAACAATAATTTGTAGTAGCTTTCCTTGTATTTCCAACTTAAACAAGAGCTAAACAAATTCACATCAAGGTAGGCTAATTTTCCGATCTTGTCCGATCATATTCACAATCATTAAACAGTATCCTCCCTTGATTGATCTTTGTTTCGGTATTTGAGAAAGTGCAACAAACTCAACTGATACACCGTCTTTGTAAAGGTTTTTTGATGAATGTCCGATTGTACAGAATTTTGTTTATGAAAGTATGTTGATATGATTTGTCATTTCGCTATTTTCAAGGTCAATATGATCATTTAGGTGTATGCACATATAATATGTATGTAAGGAATGCAAATAAAACTCATTTGTACGGTATAATATGATTTATTCATTTGCTTCAATCAATAATGACAAAATTAGAACCATGTTTACACTCATAGTTTTCATCATAAGGCAGTTTGCATTGCAGACACATTAATAGGCGCAAAGTCTACTGATAACTCTAGGTGTCTTGTTTTCAGTTTACATATTCGTCATTAGTCAATATGGCCAATGTGTTGTAGCTCGCTTGTAATGCTTTCTATAGAATGCGAAATTTTTCATTTGATTTGTAACTCTTGATGAAGGCTGTCCTAGTCCGAGCATAAGCGGTCAACGATTTAATTCTACCTCCTGTCTTTACCTATTATTCGACAATGTCCGTCTGCTTATTCTGTGAGTATCTGTGCAATCTGGGATATATAATTAGCAGCTTCGTCGTCTGTCATTTTAAAAAGGAAGTTAACGAGAGATTTTACAAGTTTGGTTAATCTCACATAAATTGGAACTGAATACATGACTTTCATCATTCAAATGATAACCATCATCGGTAAGCGGTTTGTTAACCATTTTGCTATGCAAAGTTGTGTTAAATGCTGGACATTTGTAGTCAAAATATGTGGCTTGTTATTAATCATTGAGTTCGCCGCTAATTGAACATTTAAAGAAAGCGGTTTTTACTTTAGAAATACTAACCCAATTTAGAGTTATACTAACTATCATCGACAGTCATGTGTGCCATATTTTGTTTCTTATTATAGATAGCTCGAACAACGTCGCCTCGTTGATTAATATAAATATGTTTACGAGTCTCGAACTGTTGAGCACAAACACAACCTATGAAATGATGATATGTGATCGTTTTTACTTTTAATTTTGCTAAAAGACTAACCGACAGCTTATATCGTGTGAAATGTTTTTTATTTAACCATTTAACGTATGTAAAACAACTTATTTCTGAAATCAAACATCTGTTTTTCATCGCATTTGTGAAAAATTAGCGTTTTGTAAGAAATTGTCTGATAAAGAACTTCGTTCCATCTCAATTCAATAAGAGAACGTGTGCGAGCTTAATCTTATACAAATGTATATAACAAATTACTAATACACCAAATGCATTTCAACATTGTATTGTACAAACACATACACTTATACATTAACAAAATGTATACACACAAAACATATACTCATATAATACAAGTGTACCAGTATTTCAGTACTTGATCTCTCGTCAATACTTTTGCTCTTTCTTCAAGCACAATTTTACATTGCTCACGAAAAAGGTTTCCTGCTTCTCCCAACATTCCAAGTATCGCCGACAATCCTCCTTGTAACCTTTAGGTCATAATTGGCGATGGATGACAGTGGTTTGCTTATAAGAAGTTCCGCGTGATTCATGGAAAGGTATAATAGCTATTTTTTGTTATGGTTGACTAAGGAACAACGCAAATCAAAACAATAAACCATCAAGCAAAAAGGAACATAATCCAAATATAATCAAATTCGACTCGCTGGCATCAAGCGATAATTACAAATGCCTAAGGGCAAACATGGCCTTAGTGCCTCGTTCAGCAATATATTTTTTGGTTTTGACAAATGAACCGGTTTTTGTGAAATAAATTCCTAGATATTTATACTCATTTACAGTTTCAATATCTGTATTTCCAATTTTGAATTTATGTGTGATATGTCTCCTTGTTATGCTTTTTCCAGTGATCATTATTCGGATCTTATTTAAATTAATGTTTAGTTTCCAGTTATCACAGTATGTTTTGAAATTATTTAGTGGGTTTTGTTGATCTGAGGGGTCATCACTGAATATTACTGTATCATCCGCTTAGAGAAGTAAAAACATGTTAAGGTATATTTGTAGATCTTGAACAGATATTTCGTTATAAAGTCCATTTATCCCGCATGAAGTAAGGTATTGGTGTAGATCATTTAGGAAGATATTAAACAGGAAAGGGCTTAAGTTTTCGCCCTGTCGTACTCCGACTAGGAAATCAAAGAAGGCAATTTGCCCTTGGCTTGTTATTTCTTGTGATTGTATATTATTATACATGCTGGTTATTATTTTAAAACATTTTCCATTTACTCTGCACTTTGTAGTTTCTGCCAGAGGTCTTGTCTCCAGACAGAGTCGAAGGCTTGTTTGAAGTCGACAAAGCAACAGTAAAGTTTCTTTTTTTCTTGCATGTGTTACATCAATTAGTGTTTTGAGTATGAAAATGTTATGTGTAGTAGAGAGTTTTTTGCGAAAGCCAGCCTGAGTTTCGTTGATTAGATTATCTTTTTCTGAAAATGTGTTTAATCGATTGCTAAACATTCATGTGAAGATCTTGTCGAAACAGATTTACAGTGATATTGGCCTGTAGTTTTCTGGGAGAGTTGGGTTGCCTTTTTTATAGAGTGGTTTAATTTGACCAATCGTCCATTTTTCTGGGATAATTCAATTGTCATATATTGCATTGAATAATTGGACATATATGGGCAACATGGTGGTAACAGATGATTTTATATGTTCATTAACTATATTGTCAGCCCCAGGTGATTTGTTGTTTTTTTAGCTGTTTTATGGCCTTGGATATTTTTTTCAGAAGTAATTGGTACATTAATTTCATAATTGTCGTGTTGTTGTGTAGATAAATTTTCTAAGTTTTTTTGTTGCTCAAGTGTATTTTGATCCTCTGTGTTTTCCGATTTTTTTTTTAAGAAGTTGTAGAAATAATCCAATGTTGCCTCAGTTTGATTATTTTTACTTTGTGTTGAGTTATTTATTGTTCTCCGATATAATTTGGGATTTTTCATGTTTTAATGTTCTTAATTTAGAAATTTGTGAAGTGTTGTATTTGTGAAATGATGATTTCAGTGTGCTTTTGTATTCTTGGCTAATTTTGTTGAGGTTGCTTTTATAAAAGGGTGTTTAGTGTATGTTATACATTTTTTTCTGGCAAAGTGGTATTTATTTCTTATATGAAGACCTGTGATGTTGAACCAAGGCTTTTTAAGTGTGTTTTGCTTATACGACTGGTAATGTTTGTTTTTGTTTAATTGTACCAAACGATGTGTGTGAACATTCAATGAATAGTTGGATTATATCGTTTACGATACTATTTATGTTATTTTGGTCTATGTGGTTGCTCGCGATAAGCTCGTCTATTTTGTTTTTCTATTTGGATAGCGGTTGTAATATCAAAGTTTTCATTAAATGTATCTGCTTTGGAGTAACCCCATCGTTTGATTGTTAGTATGGTGTTTATATTTTGCGTGTTATTGCAGTTGCTTATATGAGAAGTTTTTGTTTTAATTTCAAGTGCTATTGGTGAGTGAACATCTGAGTACAATACCCAAAAGTCTAGGATTTTAAATAAATTATATCCTTTAATACACTGGCTGTGCACAATAAACGGTGCTTAATTTGTTCACATGTTAAGCGTGGGGTTTAACTATCACTGCCAATTCTACCATTAAGTATAAAGGAATTACTATGTTTACAGAATTCCCTCATTTTCGTGCCGTAATTGTTAGTATTCAAGACTACAATTTTTCTGTCAAGAGGTATTTGATAGTCTTCGAGGTTTTTTAATATCTCAGATTGCTCATTTTCCATATCTTCCAGTTCAAATAAGTCAGTTTTAAATCTATCAGTAAGAGAGTAGTCACTCAGTCTACCGCAATTGAGTTAAAATCTCCTAATGGCAAAATATCTTTGCAGTCGAGATTGTATCAAATTATTTCGTTTTGAATGGAAAAGTATGGGTCTTCGACAACAAATCAGGTGATCAGGTCGGATTCGCTTTTGTCGTCAATTTGTATAAATGCGCTGAAACATTCTTTAACTAGGATAGCTATTCCACCTGGTTATTTCTAGATAAGTCCTTTCTATGAACAATGTAATATATTTACTTTGAGTCTTGGTATATTTATATTATCGGAAATATCAGTTTTTGTCCTCTGAAGACCAATAATGTAAAATAAATTCATACATGATAACAAATCAGGGCATAAAAAACGAGATGATAAACCACAGACATTCAATGACAAAACATGTAAAGTAGTATTATTCCAGGTAATAGAGTTTTTAGAATATGTTGCTTAGTGTTAGACATATTAGCTGGAATCTCATTAGCGTTGTTTCCTGTGTTTTCCTAGTCTTGACTGTTTTGATTGTCACCGTGTTTTAGTTCTGCAACACTGTTGGCCTCATCGACTTCACTGACGCTGTTGTTGGGAAGTGCTGGCGAATAATCAGCGGTCTGATTTGGGGGCTGCATCGCTTCTGTTTGTATGGGGCTGGAGATCGGTTCTTGTGATGGGTTTATTTGTGTAAACTCTATAAACATATTTGTAAAGTAAAAATAAAAATTAAACGTATCCATTATATATAATTGTATAATGAAGTACAACGTACTCTTTAAAAAAAAGACTAAAAACTCATTTTTGTATTTCAGTATCTTATACCATTGTTTTAAAGTGTACATTCTTCATCCTGTTAAAACTGCATATATCTTATACTGCTGATCTAATCCATATAATGAGCAACATATCAACAAAGTCATAGTGTAACCAGACCAGGAATGCTACCTATTCTGTGTGCACCGGCGGATGAGTACGACACAATCGTAACTATCATAAATAGATTTGAATGAATACGTAGGCATGTTGGACAGAAATACACTGTTATAACTGCTGACCAGCCATTATACAGCAAAGGCAAAGACATATTATGGGCAAATAAAGAACGTTACAAGAATGTTATTTTCATGATGGGAGGACTTCTTGTATGCTTCAATTTCCTTCGCGCCATAGGTCTACATATGGAATGTTCAGGATTGGAGGACGTATTTCTTGAAGCAGGTGTATTTGGACCAAACGCTGTTACTAAGGTTATAGATGGAAAGGCATAGTATCGTGCGGTTAGGGGCCATATGCTTGCATATGAGGAGATTTGGAGGTTAAAGTTAAGATATTTTCGTCAGTGGTTAGAATCTAAGAAAGAAGAAATCCCAGAACTTGAACATGAAGTAAGAGAGTTAGAGGTTGCTTTCGAAATGAAAAGTCGCTTGAACCAAGATGATATTCGTGAAGCCAATGATAATTTTCTTGAAGCAGCCAATGAGAAAACGATAGGTGCATTACTAGATACATTCGACAAAGAGAAAAGTGAAGCGAAGAACTTTTCTATCTTGAATTCCTACCTACATTTTGTTGACATCCTTATGAAGTTCATTTAAGCCCAAAGAATAGGTGATTGGCTGTTGCATATTGAAGCCTTTCCCGAGATGCTACCGTGGCTAATGTTGTACGACCACACAAACTATGCCCGTTAGGGTCGTGTATATCCAGCAGAAATAAAAGCATTAGAATATGCAGCACCTAAAGTGTTCAAAAAGTTTATTGAAGGTCAGTTTTAAGACAGGCTGAAGGAAAAAGCATTCAACGGAGTACCTGTCGACCAAGCTACTGAGTGGATAAACAGAAGGTGTAAAACGACAGGGGGTATTATTGCAATTACAAGACAGACCCAGGCAAGAGAAAGGTTTTGTATTACGTCGTCAGTAAGATCTGAGGTTTCCAATAGAACCATGAAATTGTTCAATCAACATGATGATGACGAAGATATTTGAATATTCAAGAATAGAGCAGATAGAACTCGTACGAGAGTTTCCTCAGAGGAAGAGTGCCTCAAGAAAATGATGCAGATCTTTGGTTCATATGATATATTCGGAGTGCATGAAGAGGAGAACAGACTGTTCTCAATAGCATCTAAGGACATTGCAACTAATGATATCAGAGATGATTTATTAACCTGTGAAAGTCGAGGTAAAACATTACTCGAGGTCGATTTGCAGAGAAAAGGCTTAAAGAGCAGAATGTTGATATTTATGCTCCTATTTAAAAGGTACAGTCCAAAACATTTGCATATCTCTATAAGGAGACAGTCAGTGAAAAGCAGAAAATGACAAAGCTTTTAAAAGCTGACAGAAAGCTAATGCAGAGACTTTTTAACGCAGCTAATTCAGGGAGAGCCGTAGAAACAGCATCCGTACTAGAACATGAACTTTCTGATGTGCCATTATCATTTGCAAAGAAAGGCTAGTGGGAAAATGCATGAAACCCAGAAATCAAACATACTCTAAGTGCTTACTAAGGACAATGACATAGTGACGCCTAAAGTTGTTCCGATAATGACTGATGCAACATGTACAATAATTGATGAACAGCTCTAACACAGAGTTAAGGTAAGCCTAAGGAATGTCAAACACTTTAACAATATGCAACTGTTTTTGTAACATCTGTTTCAAGGCATTTTAGCGCAAACACTACCCGAGTTGATGTGACTTTTGATCGATACTTTGGAAGTAAATCTATCAAAGAAGCAACAAGAGTTAAGAGGAAAGCAATGCGTCGACCTACTAGGAAGCTCATAACAAGTCCAAACGTTCCTCTTCCGCAAATATGGGAACAGTATATCACACACGATGACAATAAAGCAGACTTGGCTGAATTTCTCTCAAACGAATTGCTAAAACAATCAGAAAATCTTCCAGCAGGATCAACTATAGTTGTAGGAGGTGGATTTCCAGGTGATGTTGATTCAAAGTCGAGTACTTTTGATGCGACAAACCTATGTGTAAATCATGAGGAGGCAGATACGCGGATGATATTGCACTCAAGGGACGCTATTGACATAGGCTACAAGCGTTTAGAAGTATATTGTACACACTGACGTTCTGCTCTTGTTAATATACCACCTTGCAGCTGACGCCGAGGTATATATGATATATGGTACAGAAAAACAAAGAAAATGTTATCCTGTGCACACAATATCTGAAAAACTAGGTGACAATGTCAGAAGGAACATTTTGATGGTGATGCTCTAGCAGTTTCTAAATGTGTGTGTGTGTGCTGTATGGCTGTTGTCAGGACCACCCAACAAACAGTAACAAATGTAGGTATCGGTTATTTTTGAAAGCCAGGAAGAGTTTGGATTTGTTACCCCCTACACATGATGCGCTTGAACTTTACATTAAACGGGCAAATTATCGGGCAAAGATATGGCTAAATGCCGCAGATACGGATTTAACCTATTTATCATATTTAGAATATTTATTGAATATGATAAAATAAACAACCCAAGTAAAATACTTAATCTATTCCGCAATCTATATAGCATATTTAGCATATTTTAATGGGACGAAATCAAACGACTATTATAAATATTTAGACTACTTAAAGATTATTTAGAGATATAAATAGACTGGTTTGCATGTTTAGAAAATATAATGAAATAAACTACTTATTTCGCATGTCTATCCTATTTAGGTGCCTATCTTTCATATTGAGCATTTTGACACGCTTATAAAAAGCATGAAAACAACAGTCGCATATATAGCCTTATCAGCAGCATTCTATTCATATTTAGCATGTTTATTAAATATGATGTAATATAAGCCTATGAAGCATTTTTAACATATTTACAAACCTTTTTTTTTATCGAAGTTAGCATATTTTTCATGCTTATAAAATAGGATGATACAAACAGCCTATAACAGAGACTTGTTCGCATAATAATAAATGATATAATACAACATATTTCGCCCAAAAAGGATAACATATACAGCCTGCTGAGCATATTCAGCTTATTTAGTAAAAGGATACAATCATAAGGCCTATTTAGTGTATTTAGCCTTTAAAGTAAAACGGTTTAAATGGACACAATATTCATTCGAGTTATCCATCCAACATAAGCGGACTATTACCATTTTCGGCATATTAGGAACAAAGGATAAAGTATGCAGCCTATTTAGTAAATAGGATTACAAATACCACCCCATTTACTTAAATAAAGCCAGCGCGATGCCTTAATGTTAACAGAAGTTTACATATTATAGGAAACACCGATACATATGTAACGTACATACACAATGAAAACAATATCTTATTTGTGCCACATTTTGTAGTTCTATAACCTGATGTTGTGGTGTGTTTTTAGGATATCGTCATATTTGAACAGGTACTGGGAATTTCATTCTCATAAGATTTTAGAAAATAGTAGTCAATTGGCCA
Source organism: Dreissena rostriformis (assembly GCA_007657795.1). Classification (NCBI taxonomy): domain Eukaryota; kingdom Metazoa; phylum Mollusca; class Bivalvia; order Myida; family Dreissenidae; genus Dreissena; species Dreissena rostriformis. The sequence continues at coordinate 53,271 of VMBQ01004630.1, forward strand.
TATTATTATGCGAGAGACCAAAATAGCATTGATGATTTTCGAGTTTTCATCACTGCGATAGTAGACAAATTCAGGTGATTGAACCTTTACTGGTCTATACCCAACCTGACCTGACAATACCAGAACTTAGAATCGATACCCAACCTGACCCAACAATAACTGGCCGTAGGATCAATACCAAACCTTACGCGACATTATAAGACTTCAATAGCCAATCACAACTGACAATACCAGACTCGATGATCAAAAGCCAACCTGACCTTACAAAAACAGACCCGATTATCAATATCCAACCTGACCTGAACATACCAGACCCGAAACTTAATAACTTACTTGACCTTACTACAACAAACCCGAGAATCAATAGCCAACCGGACATGACAATACCAGACACGAGGATCAAAACCAAACTTGACCCGACAATAACAGACCTGATGAGCTAAGACCAACCTGACACGACAATACTAAATCCAAGGAGCATTACCCAATGTAAACCGACATTATCAGACATGAGGCTCAATACCCAACCTGACCCGACAATACCAGACCATAGGAAAAATACCCAACTTGACTTGACAATACCACTCCCGAATAGTAATAGTAATAGAAGTGTTAAATGTTACATATAAATGGATAAATGGACAAAGTCATGCATGTACATCTCCTCACACACTTACGTCGGGGATATAGTAAAGATCTCAAACACAAACTATGCACTATGCAAGCACATGTCTCTGTGTTTATACGTTGTAATTGATGAGCATTTTAATTTGTTCGTCTACGTTTAGTGCAAAATGACTTTAAAATGTTGCTTTCTTCTAAAACTAAATAATTACAAGACAAGTTTAAATTACTAATAATTTTAAACCAGTTTAATTGATATTATCAAAAAATAATGAGCATTGTGTTCCGTCAGAGATTGTGGCATAACTGTTCGGGTGCGAAATATAGATTAAGTACATTGTTATCAAATTCAATGGAGTACGTATGTTACAATTGTACAATTACCTGCATGTTTAATGAGCATTGGCTCTTAAACAAGTCACAAACAATTGGTCATATATGATGTGTCAATCATACAAAGTGTTATTCACGGCAAGTATCAAACAGGTATATAAAGTTGATCAATAATGAACAATGACAATAAAGACTTTGAAAGCCTTTTAAATTGTCGAAATAATTATGTAAATATTTAAATGTACATAATTAAAGGAGAATATCGACGTTTAATTCGTTATGCCAAAAATTCAAATATGTTTGTTTACACTTCCCGGCCCATGCAGAGTAGGGTTGGGTAGGTATGTAGGGATTTTTCCCATTTTTTTTCATTAAACAATTGACATTTGAAGATTCATTTGACAGTATCTACACGTGTGCTATATAAAAGGACAGTTGCGGAATAATGTATTCAATTCTTAAACACTATGCACATATGATGCGGACTTGATTTTTAGAAGACTCGATTGTAGAATATATATTTATTTATATATATGCAATTCTGGAAGAAAGACAACATAATATTCTTTTTGTGACCGAACTAGGAATCTGACAATGATTTGACAATACTATTTCTTCCCGATGTCAAACTAGTATCATGGTTTTGTTTTTCAACAGCGTCGATTGGGATGATGTGACTCTTTTTATCTGAACTTATACAAACCGGATATAATAGGGAGTACCCACGATTTTTTATATACATATTGATGCATTAAATTAATAACCTGACCAATTGTCGATGTTTAATGTTAAGTCATCCGAAAGTAGTTCTGATATTTCAAAGTATGATTTTTTTTCTATCACAGTACGAAAATATTATGTTTAAGTTTTTTGGCATCTCATGAGGTTTATCGACCAAGCAATACAGAACATTTGCCAATAATTATGTTTACATTAAATAAATAAATTATAACCAAAAATCGCACGCTTTTGAAGTTCATATATATTTACTTTAAAATTACCTTTTAACAAAACAAGTACGGAAACCAAAAGTTTCCTTTAGACACAAATAGCACACGTTTTTATGCTTTCCGTCACGAACACGCAACTGACGTTATCATCTTGGTTGCGGTAGTTCTAAGGGCAATTGTGTGTGTGAGGTAAACAAGCACCGGGAAATACGATTGGGTAGATTCTTACACATCGTGTTTCTGTACCCCGTCTTAATCTAATCAGAAAAATAGTTTACCACATCGGACAACGAAACAAAAATCGGGTCGAGGCGCTTACACGGGTCGGTCGGGAAGAGGACACAAACATAGTTTGCCTTATCTTATTTTAAGACTAATATTTACTTTAAATTTTGGAGGAATGCACTAAATAGTTGCTTGATACATAATTTTGTTAATATGTCTCGTTTTAAGAATACTATTATTTTATCATAATACAAATTTGTCCATAGTGATACTTTTAGCACGTAGATAATAATCGGTAGTAGTAGTAGTAGTAGTAGTAGTAGTAGTAGTAGTAGTAGTAGTAGTAGTAGTAGTAGTAGTAGTAGTAGTAGTAG
>VMBQ01004630.1:57755-73377 GCA_007657795.1 Dreissena rostriformis
TCTTACAGAGTTTCGATAATAAAAATTTACGGAACAATTTTAGAATCACAAACTTCATTTCGGCTATAGATTTGTATATTACCTTTAAAATGACACTTACAAGGGAAATATTAATAGCGAAATGGTAACTGTTTAGACAAACAAAGATATGTATTATTCAATAAAAGAAGTCGTCCTCAGTCTTTAATCTTACAACGTTTCTTAATGAATATCTCCGGAAAGTATAGAAAGTACGACATTTAATAAGAAATAATATAGGCTTAAACAAAGGCAGATATCAATTTAATTGTCTACATCGACCTTAAATCTATCTAATTAATATCAAAGATCTATCCAAAAAAATTGGTCTGAATGGATGTTTCCAATCTTTATATATTGATAGATCTTTGTTAATATCTCCGGCACTATTTACGCTAAAATCACAACGTTTACTTCAGACTTTAGATATTTCTATACCTTTATAATTATGCTTGAATAATTTTATTCCATAAAGAAATAATTAAATTTTATACAAAGGCATTACTGAAAGGTATGCTTAAAAATGCCAACTCGGCCTTAAACATTACGTGTTGTCACTGAATATTGTTGCAGAGACACATATTTTATGAATCTATCGTGTATATTTTTTATTTAAATTATATTGATTTACGATGTGATACATATCGACACTTGGTTTCATGTTTCACTTGTTTTCAATCCTAATGTGCGAAGTCATAAAGTACTGTTTATTGGAATAAAGCGGGTGTACACTATGATAACGTTGTAATCTGTCAAATTCTTCAGTACCGTTTTCAATCGCGGGTTACGTAATAGCCAATATGGCGGCGCCCATATTATCGATTCTGGGATTGTCTATTAGCAAGTTGACTTTGTTGTACAAATGTATTTAACATTTTATTAAAATAAGCTATTTTCGTAAACATTAGTTTGCTTCCGACTGAAAGCATGTATGCAAACATGTTTTATTGTATGTTTTTCTACTGGTTTAATCAGCATACCATTGTTATAAGATAAATAACGGCTTTAAGAGAGAATATGCATTGTTATACTAATTGTACATATTTATTGGTACATGCCATCAATATGCCCCTTTATATATTTGAGACTTTTGGGTTTTATCAGGGTCATTTAATCAATGAACATAACATAATTCACAGAGGAGGGAGATGTGTGGAGCATACAATCTACTAGTGCAGACTTATGTCTACTGATTCGTTTCAGACTGTTTAAATGTTATTGTATAATATAACAATATGAAACGGTGTGTGTAACTTCTTACATTGTGTTCAACTGAACGAGTCAAAGAAGCACAGTAGCTTTGCCAAAGACATATCAAACAGCAGTATGTAACAGGACATGTGGTAATTATTTTGTAAAGCAATACTTAAGATTACATTCAGTCGATTGCAAGATATGTAGTCCATTGTTTAAGTCATTTTGTAAATGAATTATCCCACGGCCATAATTAGAAAAATATTGGAAGAGGTCCACTTCTCAATATTTCAAATTATTTAATCTCTAGCCATTGTGCATTTACAAGAGGAAAAAATAATGTACTCAGTAAGGTCATTGTTATGTAAGGATTTGTGTGTGTATTTTTCCTTAAAGTATCGAAATGAGAAGAATAAATACGCATTCATAAGTATATGGTACGTAAGATTCGTTGGCAAACATTTGACACAAATTGGAAAATGTGTTTATGTTCATCCCATATTTGAAACAAATGGCTGCGAAAAAAAGTCAACTGCGTTTGTTTTAATACGCTTGTGTGCAATGTCATGTTGCGTTCAATATAAATTGCGATTTACATGTCGATCGGTCGTTATATTTCTGTATGAACAGTGACCGACGCGCGAGAATTGCTTTACATGATTTACATATATAGTCAATTGGAATAGCCGCGTCCCGATTGGACGTTAACAAGAGGCATAACCCACAATTCACTGTATGATGTAAAGTGCACATATTTTTAATCTTATTAAGGATTTGCATCGAGTTTATATAGATCAAATTCGAATGTAGGTTATATATGCTTAAAAAGTATGTCAACGTATTTCTTAGTGAATCGTTAACATTCAACATGTTGTCCATGTTTTTTTCCGTGTACAAAAGGACTTTTTGAGTCCTGTAATTTTAAATCAAAATACAATTAGGGACCTAAAATGCTCATCTTTTATCGCCTTTGTGATAGTATCTTACATTGGTTCGCCTATTGGGAATCATCAGTTTGGTTTGTATAACAACGTGCTCATATTGAGCTTTTGTGATTAGCCTTTGCGAGTCGTGTAACTTCAATTGTCCGTCGTCAACATTTACCCTGTGAACTAGATTTATAAAATATTTATCTCCTGCTCGTGCAGCTGACGGTTCACATAAGTGTTTTTTTAACAGTATACATCATATGTGGCGTGTTCTGAGAAAACTGGGCAAAATGCATGTGCGTAAAGTGTCATCCCAGATTAGCCTGTGCAGTCCGCACAGGCTAATCAGGGACGACACTTTCCGCCTAAACTAGATTTTCGCTAAGAGACATCCTTTAAACGAAAAATTCCATAAAAGCGGAAATTGTCGTCCCTGATTAGCCTGTGCGGACTGCACAGGCTAATCTGGGATGACAATTTACGCACAAGCATTATGCCAAGTTTTCTCAGATTTCTCGCCACATATCTTCCAGTTTGAATTCTCAGTGACAGAGCCAAAGTTCTTAGAAAATCTACGTGGCTTTAAAGTAGCACGACCAACCACGATCAGCCGTGAAGGACTTATACTTGAATTCTAAACAACAAAAAAAGAAAAACAACAACACACGCATTCCAGTGTAAAACAATATAGGCTAATAGTGCGAAAACAAAACGTTGCTTGTGTCCGCTAACAACTCCAAAACAATTAGTGGTGCGACGAAACCTCCATTATTCTTTTATATATCCAAAATCAATACCACAATATCTTTATGGTTATTGTCCTGCCTGTCATATATTTAGAGGTCGCCGTGGTGTAGTGAATAAGGTGTCCACCTAGCGACCGGGGGGTTATGGGTTCGATCAAAACTGGGGGAGTGCCCTGTAGATCCCCCCAATGATACCAAGTACTGGTTCTACCCAGAAAACCGACTCGAGAGCGTTTTAATAAGCGTTCAGCTTTCGACGCAATCAAGCTTAAATAAATAAAAACGGAGAGGTACAGAAAATTAACAAAATTGAGGTGGAGTGGTCAAAATATACATTACCGAGGCAGGAGGTTCCTCATTAAAATGCTATTTTTGAGTGCAACCGTGCTTACACCTGCATATTTCCCACCAAGTGAAACAGACATCCGTACTAAGCGTAAACCTGCATATTTCCCACCAAGTGAAATAGACATCCGTACTAAACTTAAACCTGCATATGACCCACTAAGTGCATCTCGGTCAGTGTAAACTAATGAGACATTGTACTCATAAATCATCGTGTCACTTGACACAACAACGAATGTATGTCATTATCGCCTGGAATCACATGAATGACGCAAATGAGTCCTTTTAAGACGTTATTGATAAACAAATAGAGACGGCCGATGTTACACTATATTAAAATGTTTAAGCTGACAGTTGCCATTCATGAAGTCATTTTGAGAGATTATATTTAGATTTTGTTGCTGCGAAATTTGATGGGTTCATTTGTTAAAAAGCAACAATCATCATCCTTATCGACATCTTTTCCTCATCATCGCGATCATTGGCATCATCATCTTATTCATTATCATTACATCATATCATCATACCATCAACACAGATTAAAATATTTTATTGATGACATAACACCATAACACTTTATCTCAATAAAACATGCAATTAATATGGCATTGAATTGAAATAACAACAAAACTATCCGAAAAAGTGCCACTTTGCGTTGATCGATTGATGCCGGAAATACTTGAATATTTATATGTAAAAACAATACATCGGTGTATTCGGTTTCGTTTTCTTGAAAATAAAATACAAATCGGAAGATATGTATATAAAAGAAACGTGTGAAAACAGCGAGCATCATGCTGCGTCGAATTAAAGCCAATATCAAGTATGATGACATTTAATCGGAATTTGGAATGGAGTTGGTTGTTTTAAAATTAATAACTAAGGTTGCAACAGCCATTTATAATAAGTCGTTTGAAGAATAAACCATAGAAACCCTCTGCCGCAGTGGTCATATAACTTTTATCGCACTTTTTTATGCAGGAAGAAATCAATCGCACGAAGGATTGCAAGCACTTAATTGTTTCCATCGACATAACAATTCAATAAGCTAAACTCAACATTTGTTAACGGTTGTGTAGAGGAAACTTTTTTTTTCCTTAACATGTTGATCGATTCATCATGTTTGGGCGAGGCTTGCTTAAAGACGCGAATAGTCTACGCATGCAAAAGGACATTGGTGTACGGTACAGAGGGAGTTCACAGTATATTATACTCAAATAAAACAAGAAATATCTTTAAAAAAAGATATACGGCGTTGATAGTTCAATGAATTAGATCAAGGATAGCGAATGTCTTTTTCTGTGCAGTTCTTAGCTGCATCACATGCAGTACGGGATGTTACGCGGAGCTTTCGCGGCTTATTTTACATTATTACATATTGCTGGTCATATACCTATAGATACAAAACAGAAAACCAAAAGAAGAATGGAAGTGAAATTAAAACATACGAGTCAACCGGCCACACGCGAAGTATCCGTATTTATAGGCGCGTTCTTCGAACAAACCTGTTTTAATGGTTTGTCGGGCATTGCTATTTGATTCGATTATTAACAGTATCGAGAATCATCGCGCTCATGCTTAATACATTATTGTAAAATTAATCAAAAATAATATTTATCATTGTATTGTTGAAAACACATTAAGAATCTATTATTGACATACCATAATTATATTGCTGAATATCTTTATTTAACATATTTCTGGTCTAAAGAAAATTCCAGGTCACCTAGTTCACGGATAGCGTCTTTATTATATAACTTTTACTGGCCGCGAACTCCGGTGATGACCTGTATATAAACTCTGACATTCACACACTGGCCGCGAATTGGCCCGATACCTCGCGGGTTGAAATGCAATGCATTAAAGTGAGGCCTCGCTTCCACTGCTCTTTATACTTTTACATGTTAACATGTTGACAGGAATATGGAAGTAAGTACTAAATATGAGAACATAGCCTTTAAGTATAAACGCTTTTGCCCTGGCAATCCTCTGAAAATAAAAGGTGCACGCACAAACTGTATTGATGTCGAGAATTGAGTGTAAAACTGTTCTATCTATTAAGCCTTTTCATTAGAGATAAAATTGTTTCATGCAGTAAAACAGTGTTACAAAGACGCGGATATGTTTCCAATGTTCTGGTGGTATACTCAAATCAGCCAATGGAATAAATGAAGTGTATTCATTCGTACCTAGCCGCGGGAAATTTTATTTGAATTTTATTGGACACTTACAAAGGTCAGGTGAGGTGAAAAGCTGGCTTAATACAGCTTACGCCGAAAAATGTACTAGCAATTAAATAAGCTTCCCAGCAAACGACTAATTACACCGGCTTTTTTTCACCATTCTGTCACGTTATTTCAACGTCAAACGATTCAGAGCATGCATAATATTTGCCTCGTTAACAACTACTTTTTTTAGTATTTCAAAATACTTATTTTGTCTTTAAGCGTTTTTTTCTTTTAATTGAATTGTTGTGAAATCCATTTATTAGATATAATTATCTTCATTGTCCAACAGAATTAACATTTAACTCCACAATTGAGCACTCCTCACTTAAAAATAACTTGGGTCTCAATCCCAGTCCGTGTGTATCACTTTATCAAGGAAAGATAAGAACTATAACGAGACTGTCCGGCTAACACAGTAGTTGGTACATTTCTTTATCACCTAGCTGGAACCGATTCAATACAACTCGGCTCTTGTTGGGTTGGTTGTTGGTCAACATACCGTTTAGAAGGGATGTCCCATAAGTTCAAAGCCAGTGTACCTGACAGCTTTCGACCTGACTTCACCACAATAAAGACCACTCTTGTTTACATAAATATAAATGTATACACAATTCGTATCAACTTTCGATAAAAGTAAATAAGCCAGCAGTTTTACACAACCAGAGTCCTAAAAAAATCATCTTTAAATACGCAAAAAACCACAATCCTAATACGCATGCGCGCACACACGCACACACACACACACACATACACACGCACACACATACACACACACACAAACATTTGTATACACTTAAAGCAAAACTAAAGGAATCTTATATTACAAATCATACGAAGTTATCATTTATGCTCTAAAATTGGAGCGTTAATCTTGAATTAAAAATGACAACTTGATCGTCTCGTTCTTGAAGAATGGAGAACGACTTCATTTATGTTTTTTCAGCTGGCTTGTTTGTTGATCATTCAATTTAATTAAACATTTTGCAACATCAATCTTATTTGTTGGAGCAAAGGTGACCCGCACTTTTGCATGATGTCCTGTGCTCATTGTCGCAGAAACGGCCACACCTAACGACTCTTCGATCCATGTCAAGGTCGGTATTTGGTCACTATACTTTGCCCTTTCAAACCATGAGCCATGGTTTTTTTTAGCTTCGTAAATTTTAGTAAACCAATTCTGATCATGGGCACCACATGATTTTCTCTTAATGCCGACAGCCAACCAGTTATCACTGAAAATGTACTCGTATGGCACCGACCACATTATGACTACTCGATAGTCAGTCTGCCCTATTCTCCATGACACGACTCCACTGGAACCAGTTAAAAACCAATTGTGCTTTCGTACCAACATCTTCTCTTTGAAACCCGAAGCAATGTGAACAGGAGGGTGATCGACTTCTCCATGCTGCAATGAAACGTGTGGATCCATGAGTGCAAAGTTCGTCAAGTTCCCCACTTCTATGTCTACTGTAATGATGTATTCCTTATTTAAAGCATCGGATGCAACGGATGTACCAGCCTGGACTAGCCCATTAAATGCACTGATGATTTCTGGTAATGTTGCGGCTGCGGCTTCGGCCATCTTTTCTGGTTGAGGCTGATTCCTGATTTAAAAATGAAGGCCCATTAAAATTACACTTGTTAGAAAAAATAAAGTTGTTAAAATTAATTAGCAATTAAATAATACTGAGATCATATATACATTGCATGTATGCTTGAAAAAATATTGATTGGTGTGCATTTTGGCTTGACGCTCTATGTCGCTATTGTAAAAGGTATCGTTCCGGGACGTCTCCGCTCACGTTACCTTTATAACAAGCGACATGAACGCGCCTGTACAAATGAGAATGTGATGGATGTTACTACGAATTTTATGAGCGCATGTAAATTTTAACAACATTTCATGATTTGAAAATAGCGTTTTATTGTTAATTTCACGTTTGGTAAACAAGGATGTCTTTTCTTTTCTTAGAAGACTTGACGCGATGCTGGTATTTTTTTATACTTGCGTCTTAACAAATCCATCAATTGGCGGTATACACTATAAATACAAATCTTTAACAGTTCACCTGCACGTTGCGTCTTTCAATTACACATTATCAAACTTCTTAATGAAATTAACTCTTAACTAAGAACGTACATTAGTATGAGAGTATTATCAGTAGAGAGAGTATTGAATTCAAAAGTTGACAAATGACGTCGAAACTAAAGCCAGATTCCTACGCCAGCTATTAAAACTCCGTTTAGACCTTAAAGTGTTTTTTTTTTCTTCAGAGTAATAGATGTCTGGTTGAATGTACGCCTGATTCAACCATACACGCCATTGAGATCTAAATTATTTTCCCGACATGTCATTCAACGATGAAATACAGAAAATATTCCTCAATTGTTAAATGTTAAACGAAGCTAATTTCATTTGAGACAAACAATGTACATAAATCCTAATTTTACGTCTAATAATGGTATAATTTATAAAAACAACATTTGCTGAACGAGAAACGCAGGCAAGCAATAATGAACATTTTTATTATTGCAAACAAGCACTATATAATGTATTAAATATATAAAATTAAAATAAATTCAATAAATAAGAACTAAACTAGCATTTAAGTGGAGATGCTGCATTTTAATTTATAAAGTTATACTATTTACCTAGCAGAATCCAAAAAAACAACCAGATGCTATGTAAATAAAAACCCATCAATTAGCGTCCTGGAAAACCACTGTTTTCAATAAACGGGATAGTTGTGATTATAATCGTTCTATGTATGTTAATTACTATTTGCATTTTGTCTGAGTTTAATTCCAATTTATGTATGTACATGTTATCGGAACGTTATAACTACTGCTCGTTTTAGTAATTGCATACAAACTCTGTACCGGTTACGTTTTCCATAAGTAAATGTGACGAGGAAAATATCGTAATGCGTCTATATTTACTCGTGTTATTTAAATATTATAAGCGTTGATTGCATACTTTTAGAGAAATACTACTGATACTATCGCATCGAGTTTTAATTCTTCGAAAAACAACAACAACAAACGCCAATGCCTCCGAACTAGTCCAACTTGTTGACGCTCTCAAATATTAAGCTACTTTTTATATTGGTATTATTTGGAGCGTACAACGATGGAAAGACCAAAACAATGGTGAAGAGTTTTCCTTCTTTGTCTATTTGGTGGCGCAAGTATTTTGTGCGCAACATTCAAGCCCCGATATCGACAGTTAATATCAACGGATTGCAATAATATTTACATACCTGTGTAGATAATTCATTTCTCGATAATGTTCCGTAAGAATTATGTAATGACACTTTGAATTTTGCATGCCTGAGCAATTTAAATCCAACCACTATTCAAATGTTCAATATCGCTCGATTCGCTCGCTGTGTAGATATTTATCGGTAACGTACGCAGCCTCGATGTAAACCATGTGGTTTAAATGTGAAGAATAAACGGCGGAAAAGACAGTTAGCGTTCGTCTTTTGTGAGCGCAGAGCGTTATATAGTAAAGCGATGTTATTATACTTTTCTGGATTAATTGAGCGTTGTTTGTTTTTTCTAAAGTGACTATTACAAATTTGCAAATTCTGAAATAATATAACATCTTTTATTTTTATACTGTACATAACTAATATTGATACAGATCGTACAGTTTACCGTATATAAATTACTAAGATGACATTAATAGACAAATAACGCGTACACGTTACACCGTAATGCCTTCTTCTGATTGGTTGATATTTAAATCTGTTTCATAACATGGCGAGAGGTCAGTGATTGTATACTCTGTATCGAAAATGTTCCCGCGCCAGCGAAACAAGTAAACATGAGAACAGCATCTCTCCAATACACTACATACCTAGTGGTTTACAACTGTTGAATGGGGTTAAGAGGTTTTATCAACAATAATCACATAATCACACATGCATGAAGAATTTACCATCTGCAGGTCAAGAACCTGTTTATAGAATATAGTTTTCACACATACAATCAAGAGTTAAAAATGGCCACAATACAAAATCTTTAAATTGGACTACAAAACTGAATTGAAACCATTTTTGAAGTAAATCAGAGATAATAATAATTAACCATTTACTTTAAATATGTGAGCAACTGTGTCGCCTTTATTTCCCTTCCTCATACTTTAATTGTCTGACACAAAAAATGTTTTCATATTCAAGGACACCTAAAGAAATATTATGTTAATATACAAACACCATATGAATACGAATATTTTTCGTAGGTAAATTTACAAACACAATATAAGCATAGTTACAAACACAACATTTACTGGGTATGAGATGGATTATGCACAAATACATTTAATAAAGGTTAAATTCTGGGTAATGTGAATAATAGACCCTTCACATGCCATTATTTAAACTAAAGATCTTGTATACTTATGCTTATAATTGCAAAATAATCCTTGAAATAAGTAAGGCAGGAGTTGTGAAATGAATCATTTATTTACTTTATCACAATTACGTATGGGGAAAATACAAATTGACTGATATTTTATCATAAAACATGGGCAATCAGTACAGGAGATTAAGACAAAAAAATCTCTTTTTTTCAAGTTTCATGAGGGTTCAATTGGTTAAAATCCGTGAGAAGTAAAATAGTACTTATATACTGAAGAGTATTCAACATATAAATAAATATTGCAATCTATGCAGAATGAAAACATGACCTTACAGGTAAAAAAAACACTGATTTATTCCAAACCCAGGGGATGTGTTTACACTAACACTTTTAAATTTAATTATACATTTTAAATTAAGGAATAATTGTTTTGCAAAGGGTTTCAAACAAATGGTTTATCAATCAAATAATAACAGTTTAGCTGGGCTTATAATTGAAAAAAAATCTTTCACTTAGTGATGCAAGCATAAAATTTGGCATAAATCACATTTAGGTACCCCTTTCTTCAAAAAGCACGTTAGCCACTTAAAAATTCAAAATGGCCGCATTTTTTTCATGATGGCCGCCAATACTCTGTTTTAGCAAAAAGTACTAGTAGGGTCAATATATGAAAAAATACATTCACCCACCAAAAATTGCTACAAAAGGTATTTTAACAGATCTTCGTAGGGTAGACGGTCCTTTAAAACATATCAAAAGTTTACCACAATCGGACCTCCGGATTTTTTTTTCAAGATGGCCACCAATACCTATTAATGATCATAACTATGTAACTATACAATCAAATTTGATAAATTTGTTGTCTATACCTAGGTTTCAAGGGACAGAGAACACATAAAGATCATCATACATTGTTTAAGTTAACAATAGTACACACACATCCAACATGGCGTCCAAAATGGCCGCAAAAACCTATTAATGATCATAACTATGTAAATATCCACTCAAATTTGATTATTTTGGTGGCTATACATAGGTTTCGAGGGGCAAAGAACACATTAAGATCATCATACATTGTTTAAGTTTATTATATTACACACAAATCCAACATGGCGTCCAAAATGGCCGCCAAGATGGCCACAAAAACCTATTAATGATCATAACTTTGTAACTATCCACTCACATTTTAGGATTTTGGTGTCTATACCGAGGTTGGACAAAGAACACATTAAGATTGTCAGACATAGTTTAAGTGTATTATTTTACACAGAAATCTTACATGGCGTCCAACGACACAATACGAAGGACCACAAATCCATTACTTTTGACGTGATGCTTGTTATGTGAAACGCCATAGTTTGGACCTGCCGCGCTTTTTGGATTTTGACAAGAGGATCGAAATTTTTCAGCTTCAGGCAACACTGAATTTGCAGGGAATGATGCGTATCTTGCATCAGAAAAACCAGTACCCTGGGCTGTTTTCAGTCTAATTCTTGCCTATGATTAATATGTACAATGGGGACAAAGCGTGCATTCTGTCAACATAAGCCTTAGTTTGCAACCTTACCACAACCTTCACATCATTGTTACGTTTGACCAACCCTTGTATTGGAAAGGTTGCCAAAATCATCATTGATGCGCCACAAAGTAGTTTAAAGTGTTGATTAGAATTTGGGATGTTTCATATACGTATGAACTTGCGGGGGAGGGGGCCAAAGGATCCCTCCTGGAAGAAACCGCTCTCAAAACATACTTGAGGCTGTCTATAGAGAATATGCACAAACTATTGTGCACATTGTGACACGAAAAACTGTCCAGAGGGCTTCACGGGACCATCTCCTTGTTGCAAAGTGCATACACAGCCAGCTTTCATCCGAAATGACCGAGGAAGATCCAGACATTCAGATACTGCTGGATCATGCAAAGGATTTGTACTCTTCCCTTCTTAGGGGAAAAATGACGCTCGCAGATGATACATGTTATGCGATTTTAATCAAACTCGAGAGGGCTACAGAGAAGAAGAAACATGAACTTGCCCAGACCTCAAAGACAAGCATAGTTTGGCTGAATTATCAGCTTATGATTAAAAATTCAAGGGTGTTGATGTAAGTTTATCGTACTGTGTGTTGGCTGATGCATTAGCAGGCAGTGTCCGATTTGCTATCCATCTTTGCTGCAAATAAGCGGCATAGAGGAAACGCACCCAGACGTTAATCAAAAGTTCGGTATTGGTTTTCATGTTGTTTGTAGGAGCCATCAGAGCTAGGCTGGGCTAGGACGTGATCTTGTCATTGAGCACACATTGATGATGTGTTTATAGAGCACATGTGGTCTAACTCGCGGCAGTGAAATGGCCGAGGAAATGCAAACCCCTTGGACCCTATCTGCGTCATCCGAGCACAACAGTGTGATGCAGGATTTCATAGACCTGACCTATACTACAATTCTACAACATAAAGATTCAACTGAGGCGTGCATCAAAGCGGATTCTACTGATCTAGAGAAAATGCAGACACATATTACAACCTGCTCTCCATACACAGCTAACCCTACTCCGAGAAACATGGTCAATGGGATAGTGGCTGGGTCAGATGTGAATGTTCATGCAGTTGATGCGGTTGGGAAAACGATCATAAGAGATATCATAGGAAAGTCCGTCTTTGCTTATAAGTTCACGAGAAAATACAGAGCCAAAGGTCTTGGGAATAGCTTGTCTGTTAAGATCGCTTCTGACCGTGCTTTTTATCCTGCTCTTCGGTTCCAGCGTTTCCTGGTGGTGTCAAAAACTTGAGATCCTTCCCTTGCAGACGTTTTGTCTTTTGAAATGAGCTCCCATCCTGCTGCCTTCTTTGATGCCAAGAACATACTTTGTACAGCAGATAAGCCTCAGATCGCTCAGGCAATTTGAGAGTATGCTGTAGACACATCATGTGAGGCTGTGATGAACTGTATTCATGAAACAGATGCATGATTGTGGCACTTTGCTGCATCGTTGACCATGGAGAAGGGCGACTCATATAACACAATAGCCGAGTCTTATGTAGATGCAGAGAAAATGCTTTTCGGATAAGCGACAGTGTGGTTCGATGGCTACGAAGACGGTCATTATAACGAAGACAACACGCACCGGAGACGATGAAACAAACGTGAATCATATTGTGAGTTTCAGCAAAGAAACAGAATGGTCATGTACAAAAGGGAGATTTTGTTGTCTCGTGACAGAAAACAAGACCGGCATGATTGCTCCGATCAGCACAACTCTGACTTAAATTGGATGCTATGTTGTTCTGTCTTCAGGGGATGCAGACGTTAAAATGGTTAAATAAACAGTATAACGATCCCGTCGTAGCACCACACAGTTGGTGGGCGAGGATACAGATTTGCTCATCTAGTTCCTGCATTACTCCGAAAGGGACAATAAGACCATCTACTTCGGCTTTGATGTGAATACATAGTCAAAGGAACACAAAGTGTATAAAATTAACCTTTTGAAAAAACTCGGGCTGTAATTAATCTTCAATGATTTTCAGCAACAGTAAAAAATGAAGTCTACAGAAGTTAGTAAAACCTGATCCTGTCATGAAGTCATGTGCTAGTTCATTCTCTCTTCCAAATGTCGTAAATTGGATTTTATGATTATTCAACTGCTTAGTGATAACCTCAACTCGATAAAAGTGCTCCTTATCTCCTAAACTATGGCGTTTTACATAACAACCATAACTTTTGAGTATCAAGTTATGGACTTGTGGTCCTTCGACTTGTGTTAATTGCCATTTTGGTCGCCGTGTTGGATGTTTGTGTAACATAATTAGCTTATATTTTGTCTGGTGATATAAACGTTATATGTATGTGTTCTTTTCTCCCTGAAACCTGGGTATAGACACCAAATTAATCAAATTTGAGTGGACAGTTACATAGTTATATTTTATGATCATAAATAGGTTTTGACGGCCATCTTTACTGCCATTTTGGATTTGTGTGATATATAATAAACTTAAAAAATGTCTGATGATCTTTATGTGTTCTTTGCCCCCCCCCCCTGAAACCTATCTATTGACACCAAAATCGTCAATTTGAGTGGATAGTAACATAGTTATGATCATTTATATGTTTTGGCAGCCATCTTGGCGGCCACGTTGGACGCCACGTTGGATTTCTGTGTGACATTATTAACTTACACTTTGTCTGATGATATAAATGTTTTCTTTGCCCCCTGAAACCTGGGTATAGACACCAAATTCATCCGATTTGAGTGGAAAGTTACATAGTTATGATCATAAATAGGTTTTGGCGGCCATCTTGGCGGCCATTTTTGACGCCATGTTGGATTTGTGTGTACTATATTAAACTTAAACAATGTCTGAATTTAAATTCAAACTAGTCAACTTGTTGTGTACGAAATCAAAATCAAGTAATATCCACAGCAGTAAAACCTTTCAGGGAATTTGTTTAATTTTGGATTTCATTTTTAATCCTGACGGCGACCATCTTGAAAACGGACGCCATTTTGATTTTTTTTTATTGGCTAACGTGCTTCGTCAAATATATAGTTACTGAAGAGTATATGTGCCAAATTTAGTGCTTGCATCAAAAACTGAAAGATGTCTTCATATATAGACTTAATCTGCTGAGGTAATTGTCCTTGGGCAAAATAATGTGTTGCTAAAGAACAAACAGTATGCTATTATTTAACACATAAGTTTACACAAATAAATATCACATCCACTTTGGAAGAAATCGATATTTAGTTGAATAATAAATGGTAACATCATATACCATAAATATAAAATTAAATGAATAGTATGACATAATAGATCACAATATAAACAACATGAAACTCAAAACTTCCCAGCTTTATAAAGTAACACTACAATAGTGTTAAATACATGCACAGAGGAATGTATGCAAGTCAGTGATAAACAGATATCTACAGCTGGCTGAGAAAATCTCTGTTTACCTGTTTACATTCACTGGCGTTATCTTGTCGATACAGTGTATTGCGATTTAAGCAGAAGTTTAACTGAAGAAGTTATGCCTTTCTAACTTCAATTCGACGATATTTGAGGTTAAAATGGACGTCTGAACTAAAACTGTATGAGTTGGTAATGTGATTTTGCAATTTTTCGCAAATTGATGAACATTTAAAACTTTCTGGTTTCCACCACGTAAGTGGTCCTTGGCCGATAAGACGTTCGAGTTTAGCCCATATAAAAGGTATCTCTGAATTCTTTGCGCGTCTTATAAATTAGACTACCTCCGAACTTACTTTACTTATTCTTAATGCAAGTTTATCGAACACCTATTTAAAGCATGTTCTATGTTATATTACTTACTCTCCAATTGTTAAATGGCTTACCTCAATTTGCGGGTAATATCCAATTAATGTTTGCATCGAACCCTGTTAAGGGGTGTTGCGGCAGTTTTGCTGATTTTTTTCCATCTAATAACTTTTGCTCAAAATTTATATTCAAGTACTACATACAAATACTATATGAAAAATGAAATAAAAACATAGGGTCACCGGCCTTGTTTTGATTTTATTCACCATTTTATAACATGTACTTTTTCATTAAATCTGAAAAATCTCTAATTGCATAAAAATGATTAATAACCTATGAAATTGGCAACATATTGATATTATATAAGCTAATATATATCATATACCATTTAATTAAACCACAAACTACCAAAAAATGGAGAACACAAGTTAAATTTTAAGAAATTTTAATTTTTATAATTTTTATGTCACCCAAAAAAACGTCATTTTTTTTACTATTTTAACACAAAAATGGAA
>VMBQ01004631.1:0-92392 GCA_007657795.1 Dreissena rostriformis
AAGCATTGAAATTTCCCCTTTTTCCCCTTATACGCGCGCAATTTCCCCCCCTCAGGGGACCCGACCCCTTTCCCCCAAAACTGAAAAAAAACACTGCCCCCTGTTACCAAGTAAATGGGGGTATACTGGAATCACCATGGACGTCTGTCTGTCTAGACTCAAACTTGTCCACTGGCTCTCTCCTACACTTTTCAACGTACTACATTCAAACTTTAACCCTTTGAGCGCTGGAACCGGATTTTGAAGGCCTTTGCAAACAGTTTGGATCCAGATGAGACGCCACAGAACGTGGCGTCTAATCAGGATCCAAACTGTTTGCTATTCTGATAGTATGCTTTGAAAAAAAATTGAAGAAAATGCTTATTTAAGAAATTTAGCAGACAACATTTTGGCAGACGACAAATTTCCCAGCATGCAAAGGGTTAAGGTGTTGTTCCTTATGATATGAAGTTAAGCACGTGCACTCATCCTGCATCAAACATTACAAAAGTTATGCCCCCTTTTTAAAAAACTTCTGTACCATTATAATTGTGGCTATAGAATTTATTTAAGAAGGCATACATATCTGAAACTAGAACATCCAGACGTATTATATTTGGTATGTTACACTGTATATTAGCCCTCTACTTACTTTCATCGAATCATGACCCTGGGGTTAAACTTGCCACACCAAGGATGTGAACTTATTTTTAAAGACTTGTATAGCAAAAAAAAAAAAAAAAAACTTTTCCTCTGAGACTATAAGGCCCAGGTTTAATATTTATTATCTAACATTGTATTGTGGTTTTTTAACAAACTGTTTTAAAGGGACCTTTTCAAGTTTTGGTAAATTGACAAAATTGTTTCAGATTTGCAAATTTTCGTTGTAATAATGATATTTGCAAGTAAACAGTAATACTGAACATTAACCATGCTCTAAAATATCAATTATATGCATCTTTTTACAAACCTGAAAATTATAGAGCGTTACATACGCGAAACGATTGAACAGCTTGGAGAGTTCTAATGTTATTGTTATATTTGGTGACATTCCGAGGATTGCTTATATAATGTATAAAATGCACCACTTACTGCATGAGCATGGATGGCCAAGTGGTTTAAGTGCTAGATTTTTACTCCAAGGGTCAGTGGTTCGAGCACAGTTGAGGATTACTTTTCTTTCTTTTTTTAATTTTATTCTTTTTTTTTTTTACTGGAGCTATTATGTTTACATTTATCAAATTTAAAGCATTTTCTGACAAACTTCAATATACAATCTGAATCTGTGAAAAGATCCCTTTAAATGCCCCTATGGTCAAAACTGGCCATGTCCAAGAGTCCAATATTAAATTGTTACTACAGGCTACACATTACTACCCGTTACATGTTGCGTCAGAGTGTATTCGTCACTACTGTGTTACTGTGACAAGTCTGAACATTTTATTTTTTTTTCATCAACTGTATTTTCTTTTCTAATACAGTATTGATTAAATGAGAAAATATATCAAATATAAATAAATAGTAAATGAAAATGGCAGCAACATTACCAACTTCATTTCACTCAAACCTCCCTTTTTTTCCCGACAAAATTGACATTGTTTAAATGTGTTCAAAATGTCAATTTCGATAAATATTTTGCCCTATAACTCAATTTATGTTTTACCGTACACATAAATAATTTCATATATGATTTTATGTAATATTTCAACAAAATAGTATACATTGTACACGTATCTTGATGTTTGATGAAATTGTAAGAGAATGAATTGATTATACATGTTTTCAAAATGTCTACATTTATAGGATAAACAATCCAATTGTTTTAATTGTGAAAATTCTGTACTGGTACATTTGAATACAATAGTAAATTATAAATCATTTTCAGCATGTGTCATTAACAATATATAACATGTACAAAAGATTGACAACAAAACAACATCCTTTGATAAATTATCGCGAAATAACAACAGCAAGACTTCTATTTCAAGAATTATAGTCCACTAGCAACACAGCACACAATTTCAGATCATTTACAGCACTAAAAAGTACAAAAACATATCTATCTGTGCAGTCTGCACAGGCTAATCAGGGACGACACGTTCTGCTTTTATAAAATTAAATGTTTAAAGGAAGTCTTTTCTAAACAAAAATCCTGTCAAGGTGGAAAGTGTCGTCCCTGATTAGCATGTGCGGACTGCACAGGCTAATCTGGGACGACACTTCATGCAAATGCATTAAACCCCCTTTTCACATATATATTTAGTTGTTCAGTGTAAAACAATGCTATGCAACTTGTTTTCCAGATAGACTCAACAACATTTTGCACTAAGCCTTCAAATAATTATGAATGTATTTATTGCTATCAGTGTTCAGACTTTATAGAAAACATTGACTAACACAATGTAATACAATATAATATAAGGTTATACTACATTTATTAAATCAACAAATTGAAATTGATAAAAAATTGCTTGGCGTAAGACAACAGAAGAGTGACTCATATTAAAAATTGTACTATGCCATTACCGGACGTAGCCAAAAATAGGCCTATACTGTTGTAACATAATCATTAATGATGTAAATCATATAATAAGACTCTTAATTAGTATTGTTAATTATTCTAAGTTTATATATAAGCGAAGAATTTGGGTTAACAATTTGAAAAGGGAGGGTATCAGTATGTTCCATCCTATAAATATTTCTATGACAAGTTGCTGTGTTTAATAAATGCTTATGTCCCCGGGGGAAGCCTTCTCAGGATTGAATCATAGGCCAATGCGAAAAAGTCTTGGTCCAAAATTAGGTCAATGTCAAGGTCAAAATGAGGTCATGTGATGTGAGTGTGCTGAGTGTCGAATAGAAGTATCAAAGCTTTTTACTAAGTAGTATTGATGTTAAGCATAAATGTAAAATCTATGTAAAAATGTCATAACACCCATACAAGTACCAAAGCTTTGTAGCAAGCAGTATTGATGTTAAAGGAAATGTGTCATTTTGGGTTAACATTGTATAGACTGATGGACAAACAAACAGACAGGCCAACCAATATATGCCTCTCGCATCAGTAGATGCCAGAAGCATTAAAATCATGCACATGCTGTGAACAGCAATAAACTATCCGCAGTAACAATTTATTATTGAGCCTCGCTCTGGGAAAACTTGGCTCAATTCATGTGCGTAAAGTGTCGTCCCAGATAAGCCTGTGCAGTCAGCACAGGCTAATCAGGGACAACACTTTCCGCCTTAACTGGATTTTTCGTTTAGAAGAGAATTCCTTTACATGAAAAAATTCATAAAAGCGGAAAGTGTCGTCTCAGATTAGCCTGTGCAGACTGCACAGGCTAATCTGGGACGCCACTTTAAGCACATGCATTAAGCCCAGTTTTACTAGAACAAGGCTGTATTTATAAAAGCGCAACTATGTTACTCAAAATCAAGAGTAGACAAAGCCACCAGTTTCCAGACCTAATTTCTTCTGAAACGAAATCACAGACTTCTTAAAATCTTTCTCCATTTCAGCCATCATCTTCAGCTCGTTTACAAATGTGTCCATGTCGTGCCCTTTCTTGACTTTCACCGCCATTGGAGGCTTGTTTTCAGCCGTGTTCTCATCAGAATCGTCCGAATGCCTGCCACTGCGATCCGTGTTCTGAGGCGCTTCACCCTGATCATTACTAGGGGAGGTTACTCCTGACACCTGAGAGTTCTGATTCTCATTTTCATTGAAATCTGCCTCTGCTGTGTTGGAGTTAGCGTCTGCTTGCTGATTGGCCGACTTGCTGTGCAGGTTTTTCTTCACAATCGTTGCCGGTGCTGTGCGATTAAGAGCTGCAGATTTTACACGATTTTTTCCCGCTCCTCCAAGTTTCCCGCTTGCAGGCCGGGATTTCCCAGAAACTGGGCGAGTCGTTTCGTACTTCAAAGGCCTCTCAGGTTTTCCCTCGGTAATCAAAACTGGAGAAATAAAAAGAACACTGATTCATGAACTAACAAAAATGAGTATCAGTGATTTTTTTTTTTTAAATTCAATCAGTAAAATGTGAGAATTATTAAAGAATTCTTGATATATTCACTTTGCCAGCAGAAAAGGGGAATGTTTAATTGCAATTTGGAGTCAAAGACTTAACACCCAACAAGGGCTGTTTGTAAAACATGCATGCCCCCTATATGGGCTATAAGTTTTAGTAGCAGCCATTGTGTGAATACGTTTTTTGTCACTGTGAACAACGGCGGTGATGGTGGTGGTAGTGGTGGTGGTGGTGGTGGTGGTGGTGGTCCATTTTACTGTGTTGAGTCACCATGACCTTGACCCTTGACCTAGTGACCTGCAAATCAATAGGGGTTTCCTGCCGGTCATGACCAATGTCCCTATGAAGTTTCATGATCCCAGGCGTAAGCGTTCTTGAGTTATCATCCGGAAACCATTTTCCTATTTCCAGTCACTGTGACCTTGACCTGTGACCTTGTCACCTGACCTAGTGACTTCAAAATCTATAGTGGTCATCTTCCGGTCATGACCAATGTCCCTATGAAGTTTCGTGATCCCAGGCCTAAGCGTTCTTGAGTTATCATCCGGAAACCATTTTCCTATTTCCAGTCACTGTGACCTTGACCTGTGACCTTGACCTTTGACCTAGTGACCTCAAAATCAATAGGGGTCATCTGCCAGTCATGACCAATGTCCCTATGAAGTTTCATGATCCCAGGCGTAAGCGTTCTTGAGTTATCATCCGGAAACCATTTTCCTATTTCCAGTCAACCATTTTACTGCTTCAGGTCACTGTGACCTTGACCTTTGACCTAGTGACCTGAAAATCAATAGGGGTCATCTGCCGGTCATGACCAATGTCCCTATGAAGTTTCATGATCCCAGGCGTAAGCGTTCTTGAGTTATCATCCGGAAACCATTTTCCTATTTCCAGTCACTGTGACCTTGACCTTTGACCTTGTGACCTCAAAATCAATAGGGGTCATCTGCCAGTCATGACCAATGTCCCTATGAAGTTTCATGATCCCAGGCGTAAGCGTTCTTGAGTTATCATCCGGAAACCATTTTCCTATTTCCAGTCAACCATTTTACTGCTTCAGGTCACTGTGACCTTGACCTTTGACCTAGTGACCTGAAAATCAATAGGGGTCATCTGCCGGTCATGACCAATGTCCCTATGAAGTTTCATGATCCCAGGCGTAAGCGTTCTTGAGTTATCATCCGGAAACCATTTTCCTATTTCCAGTCACTGTGACCTTGACCTGTGACCTTGACCTTTGACCTAGTGACCTCAAAATCAATAGGGGTCATCTGCCAGTCATGACCAATGTCCCTATGAAGTTTCATGATCCCAGGCGTAAGCGTTCTTGAGTTATCATCCGGAAACCATTTTCCTATTTCCAGTCAACCATTTTACTGCTTCAGGTCACTGTGACCTTGACCTTTGACCTAGTGACCTGAAAATCAATAGGGGTCATCTGCCGGTCATGACCAATGTCCCTATGAAGTTTCATGATCCCAGGCGTAAGCGTTCTTGAGTTATCATCCGGAAACCATTTTCCTATTTCCAGTCACTGTGACCTTGACCTGTGACCTTGACCTTTGACCTAGTGACCTCAAAATCAATAGGGGTCATCTGCCAGTCATGACCAATGTCCCTATGAAGTTTCATGATCCCAGGCGTAAGCGTTCTTGAGTTATCATCCGGAAACCATTTTCCTATTTCCAGTCAACCATTTTACTGCTTCAGGTCACTGTGACCTTGACCTTTGACCTAGTGACCTGAAAATCAATAGGGGTCATCTGCCGGTCATGACCAATGTCCCTATGAAGTTTCATGATCCCAGGCGTAAGCGTTCTTGAGTTATCATCCGGAAACCATTTTCCTATTTCCAGTCACTGTGACCTTGACCTGTGACCTTGACCTTTGACCTAGTGACCTCAAAATCAATAGGGGTCATCTGCGAGTCATGATCAATGTTCCTATGAAGTTTCATGATCCTAGGCCTAAGCGTTCTTGAGTTATCATCCGGAAACCATCTGGTGGACCGACAGACCGACCGACATGAGCAAAGCAATATACCCCCTCTTCTTCGAAGGGGGGCATAAAAAATGAAGAAAAACAAGACTATTGCCAAGCAATCATGTCCCCTACCGGCTCCACCATTGTCAGATTATTATTATTAAAAAAAAATATATTTGTTGCCATAGCAACCATAACTTTTGACGTAGGAACAAAATGAAATGACGAGCATAATGTCCATATTGCCATCTATCCATGTTTCAAGTCTCATGAACAAATATGAAGAACTTTAAAGGGTATCACAGGATCCAGAAAAGTGTTACAGACTGTCTGACTGACTGACAAAGCGCAAACCATAAGTCCCCTCCGGTGAAACCGGTAGGGGACAACAAAGGATAAGTTTATAGTTGCTATTGATATTCCTATATTATCTTCAGTGGACTTTAAAATTCAACCTCGATCAAATTGTCATATTAAGTCAACCATAACACTCAGCGCCCTTTGCAGCCATGGTACACTAACTTATTTCCCTCTCAAGTACCAATCATAAAAGTTGGGAAAGAGCAGCCAGCGGGAAAAAACTCCTTTCAATCATGAAAAGTCCAGTGATCCAGGCTAGGTTTGAACCTATTGACCCCAAGGCCATCGCCCTACCTCTAGACCAAGCCTCTATATATTTATAGAGGTTGCCGTGGCGTAGTGGATATGGTGTCCGCCTAGCGTCCGCCTAGCAACCTGGAGATCATGGGTTCGATCCCAACTGTGGGAGCGTTCTTTCTTTAGATCTCCCCCATAGACACCAAGTACTGGTTTTAGTCCCAGGAAACGGACTAGAGAGCATTTCAAATAAGCCTAAGGCTTTCGATGCAATCAAGCTAAAACAAATATGTTTAAACTAAACTAAATCCCTGACATTTAACCCTTTACCACTCAAACATGCACATTGATGCGTTTGTAGTCCCTTAAAAAATCAAATTCAATTTAAGACCTTTCTTACTAGATCCAATGTTTAAAGCCGTCATTTCCAACCCTTAGATACTGATGAGCAGCAAACACCATAAAACCTTAACAGACTGCGAGTTTCTCGTAGGCTGTTCTGATTTTATGCTGGTTGCATAGAGCCATTTTTATGTCCCTTAGTCTATACTGGAGGACATATTGTTTTGTCCCCCAGTCTTTACTGGGGGACATATTGTTTTCGCCCTGTCTGTTGGTTTGTTGGTTTGTTTGTTTGCGTCAAACTTTAACATCGGCCATAACTTTTGCAATATTGAAGATAGCAACTTGATATTTGGCATGCATGTGTATCTCATGGAGCTGCACATTTTGAGTGGTGAAAGGTCAAGGTCATCCCTCAAGGTCAAATGTCAAATATATGGGGGAAATATTGTTTCTTAAACACATCTTGTTCACTTTGCTTCTGAGCGGGAAAGGGTAAAGTGAACAAAGTTGAATGGTGATGATGCCTAAATATGAATTTAAGAAAACAGTATTAGGGACCAATATATGTGTTTGTTTAAACTTACATCCTGAGGTAGGCCGGACCTTAGATCCCACACTAGAGGCACTGGAAGGTCTGCCTTTAGTCCCCATCATATCAGGGCTGAATATGACATCTGGGTCAAACAGGTTACTCTGAAATAAGGGCATCAAGTTAAAACTGGTTCATTGAAATAGGGGCTGAATATGAGATCTGGTTAAAACTGAATCACTGACAAAGAAACTGAATATGACATCTGGTCAAAATGGGGGCACTTAAATAGAGGGCGGGTTGAATATGACATATGGGTCATACAGTTTACTTTGAAATAGGGTTTAATATGATATCCACATTAAAAAGTTTTTTAAATAGGGGCTGATTAAGAAAGAGGGGTCAATCATGTTATTCTGAAACTTGGCTGAACATTATATCTTGGTCAAACAGGTTTCTCTGAAATAGAGGCTGATTATGATAAGGGGTCAAACTACTTAATCTGAAATAGGGGCTGAAAAGGATATCTGGGTTGAAAAGGTGACTCAGAAATAAATGCTGAAGATTGAGAAAAATGTATGTAGATATATGCCTCAGAAGATCTTTTAAATATGGGTCACAGTGACAGCACAATAAATTTGTGTAAATTAAAGCGAATGAAATTATTACTTTATTTCATCAGTAAAGACAGCTGCTTTGGAAAATCTGACCAAATTTTTTATGATTCAAAGGGACATAAATACAAAACAGGAGGTCTGGGGGTTGCTCTCCTGATGATGACATTTATAGTAAAGTAATGAAGTATTTTAAGTTTCAAGTAAATTCATTTAATAAAAAACATAATTCTTGATGGAGTAGCAAACAGATAACAGACCGACGCACTTAGAGACTTATGTGCTGCTTTTAACATGCCAACATTTGGAGAATTGAGAGAAAATATAGCCAAATATCCATGTTTTGGTAGAAGCTTGACAAACAGTTAAAGTTTACTTGAAACATTACTACTTGGTACCAGGATCTTCCTTATGGTAATCTTTTATTTATTATTTTGTATATTTCAGCTTCGCTCTGTGAAAAGGAAGTTTAACGCATGTGCGTAAAGTGTTGTCCCAGATTAGCTTGTGCAGTTTGCACAGGCTAATCAGGGACGACACTTTCCGCTTTTATTATATTTTTCGTTTAAAGAAAGTCTCTTCTTAGCAAAATTCCAGTTTAGGCAGAAAGTGTTTTCCATGATTAGCCTGTGAGGACTGCACAGGCTAATCTGGGATGACATGTAACACACATGCATTAAACCCCCTTTTCACAGAGAGTGGTTCATTTCTTACTTGTTTGTATCTGTTGGGGTCAGTAAAACTCTCCCTTCGTCTGTACAACAGTCGCTCTGGTCCGTTCATTTTGTGCAAACCTTGAAATACCTGCATAATTATATTAAAAGATGTTGAATATGAAGGCTGAGGGGGAAAGCATAAATTATGGATCGTATGAGTCTTATTCTGGGACTATTAAGCTTTATGTGTGTGTCAGTGTTGTCTCAGATTAGCCTGTGCAGTCCGCACATAAAGTGTTGTCCCAGATTAGCCTGTGCAGTCCGCACAGGCTTATCAGGGACAACATTTTTCCGCTTTCATGGAATTTTTCGTTAAGAGGATTTCTTTTCTTACCTAAAAACAAGGTTAGGGGGAAAGTTGTGTCCCAGATTTGCCTTTGCAGTTCATATAAGCTAATCTGAGACAACACTTTATGCACAGGCATTAAGCCCAGTTTTCCAAGAACGAGGTTAATATGTTTTTTTTTATCTGTTTACAGTATGTTAGCATTCTGCCATTAAAGCTTCTGTCTGTAAAATACAATTTTGTATATCTTTAATGGACACAAGTTATAATGTACAAGGTTTATAAACATAAAATCAACTGAAAGACCATTTCTTTTTATGAAATTTTTAATTATTATTATGCTTGGAACAAATGAAATACACACTGTGTGTAGGAAATCAGCCTTTGGATTTACTCCAGCAGCATAACTAGGTATTTAAGGATAAAGGCTATACCTGATAAAGGCTATACCTGATAAAGGCTATACCTGATAAAGGCTATACCTGATAAAGGCTATACCTGATAAAAAGGTTACCAAATCAGTCTTATTATTCTGATTTAACATGTGTTTGTTTTTTCAAAAGATGTTCATTAAAAACAATTTCTCCAATTGTATATCTAATACTGCAAAATATCTATGGATGGCTACTATATAACTTTATGCCATCAGTCAGAGAAAAGCTGTATGCAAAAGTTACAACACCACACCTCCGTCCCATCTGCAAACGTGCCAGTTTGTTGTTGTTGACCCAAGATGTCTTCCACGCGCACCCCAGCACGCTCTGCCATGTCTGCGACTTTTGACTGGTGACCTTTGAACCCACTACGGGGGCGGGACTTGGCCGACTGTACCCGACGCTCCGACTTGTTCTGAGAATGGTAGACCATAAATAGCCTCGTTCAGGGACAACTGGGCCTAATGAATTTTGCACAGGCTAATCAGGGACGACACTTTTTGCTTATATGTCATTTTCGTTTAAAGAAAATCTCTTTTAAACGAAAATCCAGTCTGGGCGGAAAGTGTCGTCCCTGATTAGCATGTGCGGACTGCACAGGCTAATCTGGGAGGACAATTGACGCACATGCATGAAAACCAGTTTTCCTAGAAAGAGGCTTATATTGTAATGTCCAAAGGGTCAATATTTGAGAACAAAATGGTTTTTTATTATAAAGTATAATAGAGGATAATTGTTTGCCATCTTGACCCGAGAAAACAACAAGACATAAAGTAACCTTTACAGTGCAGTATGGGCTTAGACAAAGTATTAAGGGCCACGGTCACAAAATCTAAAAGCAGATCTTTCTTTGTAAACAAGATGAGCAAATTGAAATATGCTCCTTAAATGCTTAAATGTGAAAGATGCCTGATGGAGCAGTATTGATGGGAGTGATAGATATTAATTGTTGTCTTCTCTGTTTGTTCTGAACTGTCAATGTAAATGGATAAGCATGGGTGTTAAACTATTTGAATTATCCACTTTTTCAAGGACCAGTTCACTGCAATTTGATTTGTCTACAATCAAATATTTCTTGTCCGTAAGTTTTGGACTTATTGTGAAAAAAATTTGACATGCTAAATTTATACCAAATATAAAAACAATGCACACATATAATACAAATTAATTTTAATGTAATCTGACTGGATGGAAGGCTTGAAAACAAATGCAAGACCACCATTACTATGTGGATATGAGACCAGGTTTGTAGAAATTAAGCCAAGCCTCACCTTGGCACTGTAACATCGCAGAAACTGCTTGTCCACTTCCTCCACGTTAGTGGTACTCTTCTTACGAAGGTTGAACTTGCCCATCTCTTGATGGTGATCATCCAGCACTTCATTCATGTACTGCTCACGATTCTGTAACAAGTGGATAAAATAGTTCAGCCTTGCTATGGGAAAATGGGGCTTAATACATGTGCGTAAAGTTTCATCCAAGATTAGCCTGTGCAGTCTGCACATGCTAATCAGGGACAACACTTTACGCCTAAACTTGATTTTTGCTAAGATGAGACTGAATTTCGACGAAAAATACCATAAAAGCGGAACTGCACAGGCAAATCTTTAAATGGCTTACTTGGATATGTAACTCTTGTCTCATTCTGATATCTTCTTGAATTGTCTTATAGTCCTTCTCAAGCAGTTTTATGGCAAACCGTTCCCAATTCAGCACTGCTCTGCTCTAAAACAGCACACAAATACAACTTAACCCTTTGCATGCTGGGAAATTTGTCGTCTGCTAAAATGTCTGCTAAATTTCTAAAATTAGCATTTTCTTCATTTTTTTTTCAAAGAATACTATCAGAATAGCAAACAGTTTGGATCCTGATGAGACGCCACGTTCTGTGGCGTCTCATCTGGATCCAAACTGTTTGCAAAGGCCTTCAAAATTCGGTTCCAGCACTCAAAGGGTTAAGCAAATGAACACATCACCACATATAATTACCAATCAAATGAGTTTGAGAATAATGTTTTTTAGCATTTGTGGTAAACCATTTAATATTTTAATATTTTGGAATGAAGTAGAATATATAAGAAATCATGCAGATCTTAAAAAAAATATTTGTCATATAAAATTCTCCATCTAAAGGGTCCGTCCATCTTTACCCCAATGACAAAACAAGATGGTTCATTTAATTAACACTGATGTCCCCGTAAGAAGCTGTCAGTTTTCGTTCATTGGCACATTTTAGTAAGTATTAGTCCAAAATTAGGTCAATGTCAAGGTCAAAATAAGGTCAGGTGATTTGATTGTGTTGATAGTGTTCATAGATAACATCCATGCAAGTATTAAAGCTTTCAAGGTGGCATGGTTGCAGTTATACGAACAACACATCATTTGGGGGGGTAAACGAAGAATTTGAACCTGCTGATTTACTCCAAGTCCAAAAGTCAATGTCAAGATGTAAATGAGGTAAGGGTGAGTGGGTGTGTTGAAAATTTTTCATAGATAACATCCATATAAATTATCAAAGCTGTGCAGCATGCGGTATTGATGTAAGACAAAACAGATAATTTTGGGTTAAACAAGAATTTGGACCTTCAGAATAAGACTAAGTCCCAAAGAAGGTCAATGTCAAAATGAGGTCAGGTGATGTGGGTGTGTTCAGATTGTCCATATATATAACATCCATACAAGTATGAAAGCTTTCTAGGAAGCATTATTGATGTTATAAGAAACGAACCATTTAGGATTAACCTCATACTGACAGACGGATGGACGGAAAAATGAACGGACAGGCCAATCGCTATATGCCTATTGGCTTCAGCAGATGACAGGGGCATACAAAACACTGACCTTATCTGGCATAGGAGTGTTTCTATTCATATCTGGATTCATACCAAATGTTGGCGGCTCCATACCTGAAAAGGGAATTTCAAACATTTATGTAGATATGCACATGTTTTGCTAGCAATTTCAGCCTTGTTTTTTTAAATCTTGGAAGGCCTGAGACCACACAAAAGCTTATATACTTCACAAGTTATCCTTTGCGTTTATGAGTTAAATCAGAACTCAGAGCATATTGGTAAATTCATTAAGGATTCGTGAGTTGGTAAGAACTCCAAATTGCATGGAAGATGCCAAATCAAATAACAGTTCACCATTAAACGATCACACCACAGTGCACTCATACATCTTATAACAAAAAGATTTGTAATTGTCTACCTTGGTGAACTGAATATAGTATCTGCATTGGTTTAATGAATATAGTGTCTGACTTGCAATTTATGATGTACTGAATATATTGTTCCTTGGTAAAATGAACATAGTGTCTGCCTTGGTGTACTGATTTTGTGCCTGCCTTGGTGTACTAAATATAGTGTCTGTCTTGGTGTACTGAATATAGTATGCCTTGGTGTACTGAATATAGTGTGCCTTGGTGTACTGAATATAGTGTGCTTTGGTGTACTAAATATAGTGTCTGCCTTGGGGTACTAAATATATATTGTGCCTTGGTAAAATGAACTTAGTGTCTGCCTTGGTGTAATGATTTAGTGCCTGCCTTGGTGTTCTAAATATAGTGTCTGTCTTGGTGTACTGAATATAGTGTGCCTTTGTGTACTGAATATAGTGTGCCTTGGTGTACTGAATATAGTGTGCCTTGGTGTACTGAATATATTTTGCATTGGTGTACTAAATATAGTGCGCCTTGGTGTACTAAATACAGTACATGCCTTGGTGTACTGAATATAGTATGCCTTGGTGTACTGAATATAGCATGCCTTGGTGAACTGAATATATTGTCTGTCTGGCATTCTATGGTGAACTGAATAAAATATCTGCTTTTGTGTACTTAATATAGTGTGTATATTGCAGCCTAAAGATCTTTCCAAAGACACTCAGAACTTGTTCTTTCTGGGAAAAGGACTTAGAGTTTCTCACTGAAAAAAGGCAATAGATGCATACGGAACAATATGAAATAGGCTTATATTATCAAACACAAAGAGCAAACACATACAAAAACTTGACTTTTGTCCAAGGGAAATTTATGCCCACATTCCGCTTGTCTCACAACACCACTTATGTTAAAAACTAAAATGCACTATAGTTCCAGGTGTGCAAGTTCAGATGTTGTTTAATGTTACTACGTGTATATAAATAACCAAAATGCAATTTAGTGACAAAAAAACAAGACATAATGATTTTGAATAAACTTTGCTAATGCACTCTGAAAGTGGGAGCATAAAAACTAAAGGTGTTTCTTACCCACAATATTTGCCAGGTGCATTATTGCCCCTTGTTCACCACCCCAGGCCCTGTTAAAAAAAAATAAAAATAATTCAAATACCCAACAGATGTCATAAATTGCATCCCTTTAGTACAAGACATTTATTAATATGTTATTAAAAGATGTAGCAACATTAATGGCATCAATTTGTTTTAAGAAATTGAATATTCAGTAGACTTGGTCACTTCTTAAAAGATAATTGAAAGGACAGAACCAATTATTTAAATGAACAGTACATGTATACATCAAACGTTTGCTTATTAAAAACAAAAATTAACAGAAAATTCTTCACATTAATTTATAATTTTACAATTTTAAATGAAAAATTACATAAAAGAGGAAAGTGTCAGGCTGCACAAGCTAATCTGGGATGACACTTTACGCACAAGCATTAAGCCCAGTTTTTCCGCAACGTGCCTCAATCATATTACCTTCTAACTAGGGAGATGAGACAGTTCAGTTGATCCACCAGCTTGCTGTTCTCTGTGCGGCTGTGTTGGAGGTCCTGTTTCAGCTTTGTTATGATCTCCATAAGCACGGTGCTGTTCTGTGGGCCCTGCAGCCCATACAGTTTCTGGTCCCCAGGCATCGTCAACAGTTCTGAGCACACAAACAATTTCAAAATAGGAACAGATATTTTATTGTTACAACGTTTGTTAATCATATTATAATTACACAGACTCCGCGAAACCTCTTATGTACCAGTCAGACACATCAACTTATAGGGTTGGAATCTTGCCAGATGTTAGACATGCATGCTTGTTCTCTGTAAATTTTTCCAATTACTTGTTCCATCACACAGGGATCGTTAAAGCCTCTATTACGCTCAAAATCAACTGAAATTTCGTAAAATATTTTGTAAAATAAAGGTAACGAATCATTGTTCCTTATAGCAATAGTTAAACTTTCAACGCTAGATGTGGTCTGGTAAAATAGATTTAACACGATACAAAATGCTCTTTTTTGTTTGTGGTACAATATATTCAACACATGTTCATGTCCAATTTTAGTGTTTGCATGTCATATGAATAGATATCGTTCTGGGAAATTAACATGGAATATATTGTGCCACACAAAATAAAAAAAGAGCATTTTACATCTTGT
Organism: Dreissena rostriformis; assembly: GCA_007657795.1. Classification (NCBI taxonomy): domain Eukaryota; kingdom Metazoa; phylum Mollusca; class Bivalvia; order Myida; family Dreissenidae; genus Dreissena; species Dreissena rostriformis. Next base: position 14,889 of record VMBQ01004631.1, read on the forward strand.
TAAATCTATGTTACCAGACCACATCTAGCGTTGAAATTCTGGCTTTTTCTAAATAAATTACTGATTTTTAGGTGTTAACTTTATTTTACGAAATATTGTACGAAATAAAAGTTGATTTTGAGTGTTATAAGGGCTGTGAAAATACTCTATAATATTATACTATAAATATACTACAAGGGAGACAACTGTGAAATTTCTGCATAACAACATGACATAAACAATAGCAATTTCATTCCAAAAGCAATAAATACACCAATTAAACTGTATTATTATAGCCATGACATCTATCTTTCAGAAAATCATACACTTGGCAATAAAGTACAAGCTTTTCATTGAATTACGAGAAAAAGTTTCTTTCAAAATGCTCAAAAATCCTTACTCGGACACTAGGGGTGTACAGCTGAGAACTGAGAATTCTAGAAGGAATTTTCATATTCCTTTGTTGTTAAGCTCTTCTGTTTATCTATATTCATTGACTAGTTTATTTCATAGTGTATTAACACTTATCCACAATTAAATGTGCTTTTTCTGCCACAAATTGAAAACAGCTTCAATTAACAAGATCAATATTTTACTTTCAGTTTAGATGCTGTACGTAGTATGGTAGGTTATGGTTGAGTCGTGGGTTCTTGTTAAGTCGTGGGGATAGAGATTGCATGAAATCCCTTGATAGAACGTTTGCACATGATGCAGTTCGTTCATAAAATTGTTTTGACACATTCACCATCGTTTTTCTGATCAAAAATGCGACAAAAACATGTGAATATTGTCATTCATAATAACTTGATACGTTCTTATCAAATATTTCCTCCTTGATGTGTTGTCCATATAGTGTTTGTAAGTAACACACAATCCATTATTTATGAGTATTTTCCACACCTCATTGTCTGTTGACATTTCTTCACAAGAAATTAACCTTTTATGCGATGTCAGTTTAAAGGCTATTTATAGTATGCAAATATTGAAATTCTGGCAGCCAATCAGAACCCACGGCTCAACCGGAAGCTTATTTTCAAGATGGCAGTTTGACACTACCAACACAATAAATTATTTTGATGTTTAACGACCATAAACATTTGGACAAAAACAACAAATCTTAAAGAAGAAAGGTTAATAATTATTTTCATAATGATTCATGGTCATATATTTATAAAATATTTGTGCTGTAACATCTTTATGAAAATTACCCACGACTCAACCAGACTATAGCATACAAAAGTCATGTGTTTCAAAAAATAGATTTCATTGGTTAGATCTTCACTGCTGTAAATATCCAAGCAATCTCGTTGCATGTTACATTACCTGACAAATTTTATAGAAAAACTGGAAGAATGTAGAAAACAAATTTAATATTTAGAGTGTTTTACAAATATTATCTTACATACAATCATGACATTTGTTTACTTTGCTTCATACATTGTCTATGGTTTAACACACAAGTTAGATTTTGCTTAACTTTTCTGTAATTTTTATATTATGGAACAAAATGTGTCAAACTGCTGTTCACACCTGTGTCAGAGTTTGAAAAATTCACTGTTTTTCATTAAACTTTGGTTTCAAACAAAACTATGAACATGTTTGCTAAATGTCTTGGCTGTTGTTATTCAGTTTACTAGGTGTATTTATTGCTCTTGGAATTAATTCACTGTTGTTTAGAACATGTTTTTTTGCAGGATTTTCACAGTTTTTTTTCTTGTAGATATTTATAGTATTGAAAGAGTATTTTTCTTAAAGGTCCCTGTGGTCTGACATTGTGTATGACAGCTTGCAAATGTTTGTCAGACAAGTCACATGTTTACTTTTTGTCTGATTTGGCGTTCAAGCTTCAGTGTCTCTGCTTTAAAATGTATAATGTTAACTTTTAAACTAACTGATCGTCTTGGTCTGAGTGCAACCCTAAAACTGCATTCCATTGATTGTGTCCGACGTGACAGGTTACCGGGGAGATTAACATTTCTCTGTTTATAGTCACATATAATCAATAATGTTTACAATTTGGTAAATTTCAACTTGGATTTATAACGTTTGCTATTCTTTATCGTATCTTACCTGCGCATAGACACGGAGAATTACGGAGTAATCTTTTCACAACTTCTGTTCACAAAGAAATTACTCACTGTCCGCCATATTGTTTACATGCGTTACGCGACTTTGAAAACTACACCGAACAGTAAAAACGGTTACACATCACATTTAGATAAAAACAGCCGCGCCTTTGACTACCAACGGTTCGCTATCTAAATATTTTTGTTCATATTTTTGTCATTATTTATATTCAGGTGGCTCGTATTGCTAACTTAGACTTTTTATCAATCGGCACTTTCGCGTCGCACGAAAAGTGTTTCTCATATAACACTATTTATATGAAAGTCATAAATAAAATATCATCATCATCGCCATCATTGCCATCATCATCATCATCCTCATCATCATCATCATCATCATCATCATCATCATCATCATCATCATCATCATCATCATCATCATCATCATCATCATCATCATCATCATCATCATCATCATCATCATCATCATCATCATCATCATCATCATCATCATCATCATCATCATCATCATCATCATCATCATCATCATCATCATCATCATCATCATCATCATCATCATCATCATCATCATCATCATCATCATCATCATCATCATCATCATCATCATCATCATCATCATCATCATCATCATCATCATCATCATCATCATCATCATCATCATCATCATCATCATCATCATCATCATCATCATCATCATCATCATCATCATCATCATCATCATCATCATCATCATCATCATCATCATCATCATCATCATCATCATCATCATCATCATCATCATCATCATCATCATCATCATCATCATCATCATCATCATCATCATCATCATCATCATCATCATCATCATCATCATCATCATCATCATCATCATCATCATCATCATCATCATCATCATCATCATCATCATCATCATCATCATCATCATCATCATCATCATCATCATCATCATCATCATCATCATCATCATCATCATCATCATCATCATCATCATCATCATCATCATCATCATCATCATCATCATCATCATCATCATCATCATCATCATCATCATCATCATCATCATCATCATCATCATCATCATCATCATCATCATCATCATCATCATCATCATCATCATCATCATCATCATCATCATCATCATCATCATCATCATCATCATCATCATCATCATCATCATCATCATCATCATCATCATCATCATCATCATCATCATCATCATCATCATCATCATCATCATCATCATCATCATCATCATCATCATCATCATCATCATCATCATCATCATCATCATCATCATCATCATCATCATCATCATCATCATCATCATCATCATCATCATCATCATCATCATCATCATCATCATCATCATCATCATCATCATCATCATCATCATCATCATCATCATCATCATCATCATCATCATCATCATCATCATCATCATCATCATCATCATCATCATCATCATCNAGGTAAGGATTTCTTTTTAGCTTTATTTATGGCGTTTTTGAATGATTGTACGTCTGGTGAATTTTGTATTGTTATGTGAAGTTGATTCCACTCACGTATTGTTTTGGGTAAGAAAGATAAACTATATGCTTGCGTGCGTGCTCTGGCATGTCGAATGTGTCTTAAGTTGTATCCGTCTGATTGGGTTTGATTTATATGTGGAATCAGTTCTGACATGTAGGGTGGTGAGAATCCATGTGTCATTTTGTAAAATAGAAGTAGACGATGTTGTTTTCTTCTTTCCGAGAGTGTATCCCATTTCAGGTCGTTCAGTAGCTTTTGGATGTTGCAATATTTTGTTGCTCCTGTACATATACGGGCCGCTTCCACTTGAACTGATTCGAGTTCTTGCTTTAGGTATTCGCTACAGTTGTCCCAGACAACATCAGAGTATTCAAGGGTAGGGCGAATAAGTGAAAAGTACATTTTTTCAAGACAGGAGCGGTTTAAGAAGAATTTAAGCGACCTGAGGATACCGATGAGTCGCCAAGCTTTTGTCAGAGTAATTGAGATATGTGCGTTTCATTTTGCGTCAGAGGACAGGGTGAGACCTAGGTGCTTGTGGGTGTCAACTTCTTCGATATTTAAAGAATTCATAATTAAAGGTGGGTGTTGTGGTTTGCGCCTTTTCCTGCTGAGAATAATAGATTCAGTTTTCTCGGGGTTAAAAGATACGAGCCAGGACTGGGACCACGAATGTATGGATGCAAGGTCGTTGATTAACGTGGTTGATGCAGTGATCGGAACTTCTACAATAATGTAGAGACTGGTGACGTCGGCAAAGAGCCGGATGTTTGAGTTGACCGGAGAAACGATATCGTTAATATAGGCGAGGAAGAATAAGGGACAAAGAATCGAGCCTTGAGGGACACCTGCTTGTATATGGCGCCAGGATGATGTAGAATTTGCATACACAACGCGTTGTTTACGATTTGACAGGTAAGAAATAATCCAGTTAAGTAGAGAGTCACATATTCCGAACGATTGTTTTTTTGATTACTTATTATCATTAACTATTTGTTTTGTTATAAAGTTATTGTAATAATAAGTTGCATGAATGTATTTGTTCCTATTATTTTAGTTTTATTATACGTTTAGTAATATTGCATGTATACAATATTTTCATATTACTGCATATATGTTTTATATTACGATTGTCTTTTGGCAAAGGCATGTTTTTCTGATATGCGAAAACAAACATACATACAATGTGTTCAAGATTTTTATAAACATGATTTTAAAAGAAGGTTATTTGGCAATTCGAGGATATGTTTGGATATTTGTAGTTAATTTTCCAGGGCATGTAAAGTTTAGGTTTACTTCAGTATCAAACAAGACCAATCGTTGTATTCGAAATAAGTTGTATTATCAACTGTTTGTTTGAGCCGATTGCTTGGAGGGATCTGATTGCTTATTACGGTAGGGGCTGGCATTGTTTTTTTTTCATGTAGCCGTTTATTTAATCTGTTTGTAGTATCACAGATCGTAAGACAAATTTCAGTTTTAACGGAATATTATTCGTATTTTTTCCAGACAGTTCCTTCAACGATGAAATGCAGAAAATTCTATTCAATTATTATAATTTAAACGTACTGTGTATTAAAGTTGCAATTATATAACCTATAAGGACCACAACGGACGTTCGTTAGTTATCATTCGAATACCGTTTCACTGTCTGTTACATCCTCGTCGAACTTGGCCTTGTAACACAGCGAAATTAATTCAAATAATATTATAATAATATTATAATTGAATTACCAATTCGAACAAGAAGTAATGTAAATCAAATAGATAAATTTATTATACATACAATTTCATTTATGACAATTATAAGTCACATGTAATAATTCGTAGAATATTCATGCAAACGCATTCAAAGCATTTCTTGCATTAAACTTAATACAATATGTTAACAACAATTCAAGCTGAAAACAAATAGTAGATATGTAAATAAACAGACAATTTCATAAATGCAAAGCACTATACAAACACAGATACAAAGCAAATTAGTAAGCAATAACAAATTATCAATTCTCTTGTCTCACAATGACCTATTCTATAAAATGATTTACGCAAAACTACTTTAATTTGGGAGGGTGGGACTGGGAAATTATTTTTTTTTAACGCTGTGTATTCAATGTTTACAAAAAACAAGTATGAAACAATTTAAAAAACCCATGCGCTCGAGTTTGCAAATCAACCAATCATAAAAAAATGTTAATTTCGCTAAGAAATCTATTTTTAGAAAGGTTAAGTAATAACTTTGAACCAGAGTCAACTTGCGTCATACATTAAAGATTTTAATTCAATATCATTTATCCGTGACGATTGGATGCTTGAGCACGTGGGTAGGTAGCATGCAATTTGCCAATTTATCTTGTATTCGCCCTGGGATGACAACTATTTGATGAAAAAGCAGTACGTCAATGAATATTTATTTTTATATTCGTTTTTCTAAAACGTATTTAACTTGGTTTGCAAATGACTATTGTGGACATGCGTATTGTGCGCAACATTTCTGTTCAACAATAAATAACAAAGTCATACGATGATAATTGCTTTGCGCGAAAAAATATTTGTGTGCGTTTTTTTTACAGATAGCAGGTGTTCTTTTTAAATTTCGTCAACATTATATACTTACTTAAACATGTGCATACATATTTAAAAAAAAGTTCATCTCTTGCATGTACGATCAGCATTATCGCTCATCATGCTTGAATTGTTTGACAATACATGATTAGGTCTGTAAAAAATAATGCACACATAATAAAAACTGCCATTGGGTAAAGCAGCCTCATATCGCCAATAACGTGAACACCTTTTGATACGTGGACACAGTACTGGATATTGTAGAGCATTTAAAAAAAATATGATTGAACAGTTGAACGCCAATATAACGCAATCCGTACTTTGGGTTTCGCTATTTTCAAATTTCTGGTCCCAATTGTTCTCCTCCTTTATTAAATTACAATACACATCGTTAATTCGAATATCGTTATTCAAATTTATTTTTTATTTCTAATTGTAATTCAAGTTATAAAAACGTCTTAACACCAAACGATTAATGTTTCTTACCAAGTCGCATCTCACAAAGAGTCAAAGCTCTCATTCAAAGATTTGGCAATAGGCCTTCATCGGCTAGTCCTTTTCGCACATTCTATTGTTTTCTAAGTTGTAAAGTCAAAGCGGATAAATAATTAGCATACAGTTGATTTAGTAAAGTGCATAGTTCATAGTATTTGTATTCTACAGAGCTAAGTAACATATAATTTTTTATATTTCTTGATAGTTTTGCTTTTGTATATGTAAATGCTAACCTAATTATTTACAAGTGTATATATGTGAATTTCACGGTGGAATAATTTTATTTGAACCGAATAACAAAACATATAATTGCAGAACTCGTAAATCAATTACATGTCACTTATTCGTGTATACACACGACACGTTCAAAACGCCGATTTCGTGTGTATTTTGTCCTTAATTTAATACAGATCCCTCAAAAAATCCACATTCTATTTTGATACTGCAGAATCTTGACCTTCGTGTTTCATTTGTGTGTGTGTTGGTTGCCCACGCAGGATCATACGGAGGCGGCGACTGGTCATTGAAATGCCCAGAATTTGCATGTGTTGAATAAACAACATGCATCGGTGGTGCCGAAGGTCGGGCTCGCTACAACGGATACAATTACAACAATATTACATTATATTTATAATTTGGCTATTAAACCAAAGGAAAACAATCATATCAGTGGTATAACGAATAACCACTTGCTTTAGAAAGTCAGAATACTATGATAACTTAAAAACATAGTAATATAAGCTTATATAATATGTAAGGAGAAACGCGAACGCTGTAACCAAGTAACTTTTCATTTTAAACATACGAATAAAACTTATGTATGTAAATTGGGAAGGTATTGATTAAGGTATTTAAGGATATAAGAACCTGTGCGGGCGTTCCGGTGCGTCTTCTTCTGCAACAGATAATCAGTATGCTGACAACGATGAGAACGGTAACACCGGCTGCAACGCCTATACCTATACCTACACCATCTACACCATTGCCGATATCACCAGAGGAGCTGTGGTAAAAATTGTTGCTGTTGGTCCAACGACCGGAGTTGTCAACAGTGGAGCTTTGAGTTGACCTGCTGCTCTTGGTCCAACGCCCGGAGTTGTCAACAGTGGAGCTTTGAGTTGACCTGCTGCTGTTGGTCCAACAACCGGAGTTGTCACCGCAAGAATTGTAGCCGTTGCATTTCAAATTCTCATCGATACATCGTTTGTTGTCACATACATGGCCGTTTGATGGACAATTACCTTTTTAAAAGAGACGTGGTTTGATCAATTATCGTTTAGTGCTTGAAAATGTGTTAATTTCAATTCTTTACCATACATAAATTATTGATTGACTTTACTAACAGATATCATTGTCTATTGTATTCGTTCTATATTTTGCATTCCAGTTGTGTCTAGCAACTTGATATTGACACAGTGGTTCGGACGGACTCTTATCAGTAGATCACAATACGCTGCTGCTATTGAAACAACCCACTAAACTATTATCCAATATCTTCAAATATTTAAGTAAGAAAAAGGCGTGCACATTTATTTTAAGGCAGCTATATTGCTTTAATTCTGGTAATAATTTACCTTTGATTGATTTAATTGCAGTTAACTCAATTTTTGTTAACTTGAAGTGGTTTTAAATTTGATAAAAAACGCTATGAGGTTAACGTTGACTTTTAATTAGTTTCCGTGAATTATTCAGGGCCAATAATGAAGTTCGACGTGACTTGAAACTAATTTGGATACAAAATGCTTTCTATTGACCGTACCAAGGCGTTGGCCCCAGCTCCAAACAATTTCATGGTTATTAGTGTGCTGCATTGCTTTTGCTGGACGGTATATGTAATTTGTCACCTGCTTTAAAAGATGACTAGCAAATAAAAAGGAATTTCTTTCCTAGTAAAGCTTTTGCAGTTTAATAACTTGTATATTAAACTGTATGTTTAACCAAATACACGTTGTCTTATACCCAACGGATAGATCAGGCACACCTTAATGTCGTGGTTTAAATAATGCCCGGCGAATGCAAGGTGTATTCTATTCAGTTCATTATCTACCGCATTAAATCGTTTTTTTTATCTATACTAGTTTCTCTCATTTCAGTTTAAAAGTTATTATTGCACTGTTTGCTCTGCATCTTTGTATTGATCACCAATGAAAGGTGTACCTGCAATGTGACCACCAAATTGGAAACGCACGTGATTTTTAAAGAGTTCAAATAAAGAACCCTGAAACTGTACCTAGTGTTAAACCTTATTCAGTAACCTGCGTGGACAGAAGACAAAAAGTGCACTGATTGATTGCTTTTCTTTTCTGATCACAAAACATTATTGCTTACAATAAAGCATTAAAGCACGTAAACGTTTCAGTAAAATATGTTGTTCAACTGGATGCATTGACTGCATATTCACGATTTAAATTAAGACATAGTTTATTCAACTAAACTTGTTAAAATAATTCTTACATATTGATATGATTTAAGTCAAAAGATAATAAAAGTATTATACTTAAGTCCGAATACAGCGTTACGATAAACGAGAATGTGGCCAATCGCACCCTCATAGGGGTGTATTTAATATGGACGTCACCATTGGCTGTGTAGACTTTGCTGAGTGAAGCGTAACCGCAAAGCCTTTCTGAAAATAATCAAGTACGTCCACTTATTTTATCAAATCGTTCAAAAAATAAAATGTAATCTCTTGATACAAATAATTCAATAGCTAATTTGAGTATTTGTAAAATATACCATATAATGAATGTGTTCTTATGGCAACATTTCCGAATTCGCACGACTCAGCAAAGCTCAGGACATACAGCATTGAGTTTGGGAACTGGCTTGGCGTTGCTTTGGTCACCTCACATTCTTTGCTGCCGATATAGTATAGTAAAATCTGATGATCATCGAACATTTGGATGCGAGACCCACAGTAATCAGTCATGTTTCCTGAAATAAAACAATAATCATATTCATCATGTTATATATTTAGAAATGTCTATTTAAATATTGCATTAATTAACAATGTTATTTGATTGAAAACAATAATCATTAATGTCTTCTTAAAGAAAACAGTATTCAACAATTTCTTCTTATATCTTAACATGACGAAGATTGCGCCATTGAGGGATCACATGACATGGATCTTCATTTATTACAAGGAACTAATTACCAAACAGTGTGACACAGCATACTATCAATAGACACAACATTCATATATCAAGTAAGTTAGTGCATATTACTGACAGTGATCCGAAACAGGCTCATAGTGTTTCGACTAAAATATATTTGTATGACCGTTTGACCACAGTAGTTTATTCCTGTTTGGACTAATATATAAATGAATCGAGCATGGTCTAAGCATGTTGTAAGAATTTGTCAAATTGATATTACTTAGGCATTTTGTAATAAGCGCACGTGTCCACTAAATGTTAGAAGTGCGTGATAAGAATATGTGACACATTGTGTATAAACAGTTGACGACTCATAGATAAATCAAAGGAGAGATGCTTTTGAAAAAAAACATGAATGTTTGATATTGTATTGCAGGTTTGCTGTGCTGATCGGTTATTGAAGTTTGTGTGCATATTTTTAGTCTCTTTTGGTACACTTTGTAGGGAATATTCAACTATAATTTAAATCAAGCACTATTTTAAAGAGTCGTCGACATGATTTAGATCAGGATATTTACAGTACAAGTAAGTTTGGTTCTTTAATATGATAAATTTGGATCGATTCGTACATGTTATGTTCTGTGATAACGTAGAGATAAAACACAACATGACCTAGATGGTTTAACCCTGTTTGACACATGGCAATATTTATATATAATATTACTGCACAAAAGGGTATTGGCGATTATAAAAACAATATATTTCTTGGAGACGCATTTTCATATAGATGGCTGATTTCAACAAGAAAGAAGCACCATTTAAAATGCATAATATATTTAAAACAGAGACTAATCAATGCTTAAAACTGATAATTACACGAGGCAATATACAACACGGTGAGTTGATAATATTCAAATGTGTTAAATACTACTTTTGTTTGAATATAATATATTGTTTTAACAAAGAGTTATACCCAAAATTGATAACAGCCAATAAAACACTATTCTGCATAGGGAGCACACAAATAATGCTTGCATAACTTTCCTTTATATAAAGACAGGTTCTTAGAATAATGACCACTAAAATACCGTTGTTTAAAACGGATCATGTGTGTTTGTTTATTTTTCTGTAGTTTTTACTATACGAGAAATTAAAATGTATCATTATGGCTGTCTAGTTAAAAAACGAGAATATAATGTTCTGCCATCTTTAAGGCTTTTAGTTTCAATATCAAATCGCAATATTTAATGTAATTATCGACTTAAACACGAGATTATATATACATATTGTATAAAATGTATGGTCATTTTAAAAGCAGAAAGTACATTTGTGAATCTTATGTAAAACGTTTCATCGAAATACGCACTATAACCTATTCCATCCGTTCTTTTAAAGCACATTAAACACATAACAATTGTAAATACAACTGGAAGACGTAACGCTTCCATGTTAGCTCAATCATAAACAGGTAGCATTGAACAGATATAGAGCGACTTGACATCATGATATCAATTGTTATCAGTAGTCACCGGATTTGACGCAAATATTAGGTTGTGTTTCGAAAGATAAGTGCATCTTAAACTGACCTTGTGAAGTGATTGTTATCCGCAAACAGATTAACGGAAGCCTGAGTGTGCATATATACGCCAACAGTAAAACAAATAATTATAAATCAAAGACATGATGCTTGTCGTGCTGTTCACCATGATTTTGGACTTCTCCGTGTTGACCTCCATCCCGTATGCTCCTGGTCTGTCATATAGTTTATTGGTGAGATCTTGAAGTTCACTGCTGGTGCCACCAATGAGGTCAATGTCATCAGCGAATCTCAAGTTGGAGATGGGTATTCCACCGATGGAGATGAAGGTGTGGTGGTCATGGAGAGTCTCCTGCATTATCTTCTCAAGGAAAATGTTGAACAGGACGGGAGAGAGCAGACATCCCCGACGGACGCCCACTGATGTCCTGAAGAAGTCCCCCTGCTGTTCGTTGAAAAGTACTGCGCTGTTGGAGTTTCCGTAATGTTCTTGAATGACTTTCACCAGCCATTCGTCAATGTTGAATCCTTTCATAACATTCCATATACAATCATGCCACACGCGGTCGAAAGCTTTCTTAAAGTCAATGCAGTTGTGGAAGAGCTCACGTTGGTGTTGCATGTGTTTCTCAATGATGATTTTGCAATTGAAGATCTGTTCCAATATGCTTCGTCCAGCTCTGAATCCAGCCTGCAGTTCGGCCAGTAATTCATCGGCTTTACTTTTCAATCGATTAAGGATGATGCGTAGCAATACTTTGCTGGGATGACTGATGAGGCTAATGGTGTGGTAATTGTCGCACAGCTTGAGATTGCCCTTTTTCGGTAGGGGTATGACCAATGACTGGGTCCAATCTTTGGGCCACTTCTTCTCCTCCCATATCCTTTGGCATAGGGCCGTCATTGCTGCAGTCGTTGCCTCTCACCCTTGCTTAATCAGCTCGGAAGGAGCGTTGTCTACTACCGGAGATTTTCCTGCCTTAAGACTACGCACTGCCTCCTCTATCTGCCCTAAGTATGTATGTTTCGTCGTCCGCTTCTGGTCTGAGACTTGAGTCTGGTTGAAGCGGATAGTTGTAGAGGTCACTGCAGTATTCGGCTCACCTGTTAAGGACTGCGGCACCCTCAGTAAGAAGATTCCCGTCAGCGTCTGATATAACACTGGTCTTGGGCTGACTGGTCCTCGTGAGGGTCTTGAGGGTGCCGTATGCCTTCTTACTGCTGCATGCGGTCATCTCTTTGTCGATGATGTTACATTGTTCCTCAATCCTCAAGGCTTATCTGGGACGACACTTTACGCACATGCAGTAAGCCCAGTTTTCCCAGAATGCGGCTTAATTGATCTTAATGTACTAATGTCTTTTCCGCCTTGCGAAAGTTCTAGTTGTATAATTAGTTAACTACTAACAACAATGTGTAAGCAGTAAGCATTATTACCCGGTGATTGCGTAGCATGCATTTACAGGGCTTATAGTACAAACATATCTCCATTAAGTGATACTCTTGCAGTCAACATTGGTCAAAAGTGCGCACGGACATAAACATAAGACTCATTTGCAAAAGAGAGAGCCTTCAGAACGAGTCCATCGTGAACTTATATTTCCCCGGGACACCGTTTCCAGACAAATAGGCGTTTAATAACCAGACTGGTTAATCAATCCCCGTCAAAGTTGAAATCAAAGACGGGTTCCCAGAGTAGGTCATTGGAATAAAGGGATTTAATCGAAAAAAAATAATAGAAAATAAGCTTCTTGTCGCTGAAATCAATAAGGAAATTCTGAACTGCCCACATTTCCAAAGAAATTGATATCGCTTGGCGCGGTCGCAGACTGGAATATTGTTTGGACTTAAAGCTTATTAGTTCTTTAAAATTATTTCGTTTCCAAAGGTAAAGTACGCATTTGTTGACTCTAAACATACAGACATTGCAAAAATTACATTTTATTTACGAACCTTTAATTTTTCAACAGTTGTACGTCTCCCCTGTTTAAATGCCTACCAAGCATAGGAGAGTAGATAAATGTGTAATAAATTGCAAAAATAAATAACTTCCAGTTTTGGCACATGTCAAGAAAATAGTTATTAAACCTGCTTCTACCTATTTTACAACTATCATTTTTTACTGGTGTAAATTATAAATATCATTTATTTAATAAAAGCATCATCATCATCATCTTCACCCATGGGAAGGGATGTCCACTCTTTTACATTGTCCATCCAGTTGTTTCTCTGACGTCCTCGACGTCTACCTCCCTCTAGCGTGCCACGGAGAACAGTGTTGCACATAGAGTCGTGCCTGGTGACGTGTCCAAATAAAGCCAGCTTTCGACGTTTGACGGTCGCAAGTGGGGGCTGTTGTGGACCAACAAGTGCTGCAGTCATGTTCATGACGTAATCGATTGGCTTGTGCTCCGTGTAGGAAATGCGGAGTAGTTTTCGGAGACATTTATGTTCAAATGCCTGTATCCTGCGCTCTGTGTCCACGTGAAGCGTCGGTCTCGCAGCCGTAGAGTAGGATGGAGACTACGATGGACTTATAGAGCCTGTACTTGTTGGGGGAAGCTGATGGAACTGCTTGTACACAACCTGCTCAGTCAGGCCATCGCTGCGGTCGCCATGGCTATTCTTATTTGGACCTCAGTGGTACTGGTACCATCCTTGGACATGGTTGCACCCAAATACTTGAAGCTGGTCACTTCTTCGAGCTTTTCGCCGTTCATGATGATGTCTACACTTGTGTTGGTCGTGCTGTTAACCATGATCTGAAACTTCTCCGTGCTAGACCTCTATCCCGTATGCTCCTGCTCTTTCATAGAGTATGTTGGTGAAATCTTGATGTTCACTGCTGGTGCCACCCATGAGGTCAATGCCATCAGCGAATCTCAAGTTGGAGATGGGTGTGGTGGTCATGGAGAGTCTCCTGCCTTATCTTCTCAAGGAAAAGATTAAACAGAACGGGAGAGAGCAGACATCCCTCACAGACGCCCTCTGATGTCCTGAAGAAGCTCCTTCTATTTTGCAAACTTAATTTTATCAAAGTTAATCAAACGTATCCGTTATGAATAATTACTTTATGTAGTCTTAAAAGGAAAATGATATTTTCCTACGACAAGAAAGCAACAGAAAACTGTTACTTCCTAGGTGTTATATTGTTTTTAGATTACTTATTACCATTTACCATATGATTCGTTATAAAGTAATTGTAATAATAAGTTGCATGTATGTATTTGTTCCTATGATTTTAGTTTTATTATAAGTTTAGTAATATTGTCATGTATACATCATTTTCATAATACTGCGTATATGTTTTATATTACGATTGTCTTTTGGCAAAGGCATGTTTAATGATATGCAAAAAAACAACAAACAATGTGTTTACAATTTTTATAAACATGATTTTTAAAGGGAGACTTACGATTTTGTCAAATATTTATGAATTTATATAAAATGTGTAAAAAACTTGTTATACATATATTTTAATATAAATTAAAATAAAAGTTAAGAAGAACATGTGTCAAAAAATGCGAAATAAGCCAGATATTCAATTCTGAAATCGAAAAAGGCTTCCAGCCGAATTCGCCAGCATATATATCATGCATGTACAATGTGAATCTAAATTTAGTTTGAGTGCAGATTCGTTCATACGACACAAAGACACAATTTTGTTTCGTAGTTAATACGAGTAAAAGTATCGGCTTTAACCAGCGCTAACTTGTCTTTGCTGCATTTTATGAAATTCGTCTTCAATGTATCATTTTTCATGTCTATTTTGTGTTATTGTAACATATTTTTTATCAATATATTACAATTTAACACATATGAAAATCGTACAGTCTCTACGATTTTACTACAGATCCCTCAAAATCAGATCCCTGTGTGTTGGTTGCCCACGCAGGATCATTCGGAGGCGGCGACTGGTCATTGAAATGCCCGGAATTTGCATGTGTTGAATAAACAACATTCATCGGAGATGCTGAAGGTCGGGCTCGCTTCAATCGTGTTTCATTTGTGTGTGTGTTGGTTGCCCACGCAGGACGATACGGAGGCGGCGACTGGTCATTGAAATGCCCGGAATTTGCATGTGTTGAATAAACAACATGCATCGGAGGTGCTGAAGGTCGGGCACGCTACAACGGATATTTTACAACAATATTACATTATATTTATAATTTGTCTGTTAAACCAAAGGAAAAAAATCATATCAGTGGTATAACGAATAACCACTTACATTAGACAGTCAGAATACTATGATAACTTAAAAACATAGTAATATAAGCTAATACAATATGTAAGGATAAACGCGAACGCTGTAACCATGTAACTATTCATTCTTTACATACGAATATAACTTAAGTATGTACATTGGGAAGGTATTGATTAAGGTATTTAATGATATGAGAACCTGTGTGGGCGTTCCGGTGCGTCTTCTTCTGCAACAGATAATCAGTATGCTGACAACGATGAGAACGGTAACACCGGCTGCAACGCCAATACCTATACCAACACCATCTACACCATTGCCGTCATCACCATTTGACCTGCTGCTGTTGGTCCAACAACCGGAGTTGTCACCGCAAGAATTGTAGCCGTTGCAATTTAAATTCTCATCGATACATCGTTTGTTGTCACATACATGGCCGTTTGATGGACAATTACCTTTTTAAAAGAGACGGGGTTTGATCAATTATCGTTTAGTGCTTGAAAATGTGTTAATTTCATTTCTTTATCCTACATAAATAATTGATTGACTTAACAAACAGATATCATCGACTATTGTATTCGTTTTATATTTTGCATTCCAAGTATGGAGTTGTATCTAGCAACTTGATATTGACACAGTGGTTCGGACGGACTCTTATCAGTAGATAACAATACGCTGCTGCTATTGAAACAATCCACTAAACTATTATCCAATATCTTCAAATATTTAAGTAAGAAAAAGGCGTGCAAATCCTTTGATTGATTTAATTGCAGGTTTTGTTAACTTTAAGTGTTTTTTAATTTGATAAAAAACGCTATGAGGTTAACGTTGACTTTTACTTAGTATCAGTGAATTATTCAGGGCCAATAATGAAGTTCGACGTGACTTGAAACAAATTTGTTTACACAATGCTTTCTATTGACCGTACCAAGGCTTTGGCCCCAGCTCCAAACAATTTCATGGTTATTAGTGTGCTGTATTTCGCTGGACGGTATATGTAATTTGTCACCTGCTTTAAAAGATGACTAGCAAATAAAAAGGAATTACTTTCCTAATAAAGCTTTTGCAGTTTAATTACTTGTATATTAAATTGTATGTTTAACCAAATACACGTAGTCTTATACCCAACGGATAGATCAGGCCCATCTTAATGTCGTGGTTTGAATAATGCCCGGCCAATGCAAGGTGTATTCTATTCAGTTCATTATCTACCGCAACAAATCGTTTTTTTTATCTATACTAGTTTCTCTCATTTCAGTTTAAAAGTTATTATTGCACTTTTTGCTCTGCATCTTTGTCTTCATCACCAATGAAAGGTGTCCCTGCACTGTGACCACCAAATTGGAAACGCACGTGATTTTTTAAAAGGGTTCAAATTAAGAACCCTGAAACTGTACCTAGTGTTAAAACTTATTTAGTAACCATCGTGGACAGAAGACAATAAGTACACTGATCAATTGCTTGTCTTTTCTGATCACAAAACATTATTGTTTACAATTAAGCATTAAAGGACGTAAAAGTTTCAAGTAAAATATGTTGTTCAACTGGATGCATTGACTGCATATTTAAGATTTAAATTAAAACATAGTTTATTCAAATAAACTTGTTAAAATAATTCTTACACAATGCTATGATTTAAGTCAAAAGCTAATGTAAGTGTTATACTTAAGTCCGAATACAGCGTTACGATAAACGAGAATGAGGCCCATCGCAACCAAATAGGGGTGTATTTAATATGGACGTCACCATTGGCTGTGTAGACTTTGCTGCGTGAAACGGAGCCGCAAAGACTTTCCGAGAGACCTGAAAAGGAATAACAGGACAAAATAATCAAGTCCGTCCACTCTTTCAATCAAATCGTTCTAAAAATAAAATGTAATCTCTTGATACAAATTATTCAATAGCTAATTTGAGTATTTGTAAAATGTACCATATAATGACTGTGTTTTTATGGTAACATTTCCGAAATCGCACGACGCAGAAAAGCTCCGGACATACAGCATCAAGTTTGGGAACTGGCTTGGCGTTGCTATGGTCACCTCACATTCTTTGCTGCCGATATAGTATAGTAAAATCTGATGATCATCGAACATTTGGATGCGAGACCCACAGTAATCAGTCATGTTTCCTGAAATAAAACAATAATCATATTCATCATATTATATATTTAGAAATGTCTATTTAAATATTGCATTAATTAACAATGTTATTTGAAATGAAAACAATAATCATCCATGTCTTTTTAAAGAAAAAAGTATTCAACTATTTCTACTGATATCTTAACATGACGAAGATTGCGCCATTGATGGATCACATGACGTGGATCTTCATTTATTAAAAGGAATTAATTACCTAACAGTGTGACACAGCATAATATCAATAGACACAACATTCATATATGAAGTAAGTAGGTAATGTGCACGTGTCCACTGAATGTTAGAAGTGATGTGTGATCAGACTATGTGATAAATCAAAGGAGAGATGCTTTTGAAAAAAAACAACAACACATGAATGTTTGATATTGTATTGCAGGTATGCTGTGCTGATCAGTTATTGAAGTTTCTGTGCATATGTTTTGTCTCTTTTGGTACAGTTTGTAGGGATCATTCAAATATAATTAAAATCAAGCACCCTTTCAAAGAGTCATCGACATGATTTAGATCAGGATATTTACAGTACAAGTAAGTTCGGTCTTTTAATATAATAACTTTAGATCGATTCGTACATGTTATGTTCTATGATAACGTAGAGAAAAAACACACCATGACCTCGATGGTATAACCCTGTTTGACACATGGCCATATTTATATATAATACTACTGCACAAAAGGATATTGGCGATTATGAAAACAACATGTTTCTTGGAGACGCTTTTTCATATAGATGGCTGATTTCAACAAGAAAGAAACACAATTTAAAATTCAAAATATATTTAAAACAGAGACTTATCAATGCTAAAAATCTTATAATTAGACGAGGCAATTTACAACACGGTGAGTTGATAATATTCAAATGTGTTAAATAATACCGTTGTTTGAATATAATATATTGTTTCAACAAAGAGTTATACCCACAATTGATAACAGCCAATAAAACACTATTCTGCATAGGGAGCACACAATAATGCTTACAGAACTATCCTTTATATAAAGACAGGTTCTTAGAATAATGATCACTAAAATACCGTTGTTTAAAAACGGATCATGTGTGTCTGTTTATTTTTCTGTAGTTTTTACTTTAAAGGGAGACTGTACGATTTTGTCAAATATTCATAAATTTATATAAAATGTGTAAAAAAAACTTGTTATACATATATTTCAATATAAATTAAAATAAAAGTTAAGAACATGTGTCGAAAAATGCGAAATAAGCCAGATATTTACTTCTGAAATCGAAAAAGGCTTCCAGCCAAATTCGCCAGCATATATATCATGCATGTACAATGTGAATCTAAATTTAGTTTAGTACAGATTCGTTCATACGACACAAAGACACACTTTTGTTTCTTAGCAAATACGAGTAAAAGTGTCGGCATCGGCTTTAACCAGCGCTGACTTGTCTGCTGCATTTTATGAAATTCGTCTTCAATGTATAATTTTTCTTGCCTATTTTGTGTTATTGTAACATATTTTTATCAATATATTACAATTTAACACATATGAAAATCGTACAGTCTCCCTTTAAGAGAAAATAAAATGTATCATTATGGCTGTATAGTTAAGTATCGAGAATTTAATATTCTGCCATCTTTAATGCGTTTAGTTTTAAAATCAAAGCGCAATATTTAAAGTAATTATCTACTTAAACACGATTATATATACATATTTCATAAAATATATGGTTATTTTAAAAGCACAAAGTGCATTTGTGAATCTTATGTAAAAAAATCATCGAAATACGCACTATAACATATTCCATTCGTTCTTTTAAAGCACATTAAACACATAACAATTGTAAATACAACTGGAAGACGTAACGCTTCCATGTTAGCTCAATCATAAACAGGTAGCATTGAACAGATATAGAGCGACTTGACATCATGATATCAATTGTTATCAGTAGTCACCGGATTTGACGCAAATATTAGGTTGTGTTTCGAAAGATAAGTGCATCTTAAACTGACCTTGTGAAGTGATTGTTATCCGCAAACAGATTAACGGAAAGCCTGAGTGTGCATATATACGACATCAGTAAAACAAATAATTAAAAATCAAAGACATGATGCTTTTAGAAAATTGTTAATTTGATATTTCATAAACATTTGTGCTAGTAATCTGGACTAATATATAAATGAATTGAGCATGGTCTAAGCATGTTCTAAGAATATGTCAAAATAATATTACTTGGGCATTTTGTAATCCGTTCACGATTTCACTAAATGTTAGAAGTGCTGTGTGATCAGACTATGTGACACATTGTGTATAAACAGTTTGACGAATGAATCATAGATAAATCAAAGGAGAGATGCTTTTGAAAAAAAAACATGAATGTTTGATATTGTATTGCATGTATGCTGTGCTGATCGATTATTGAAGTTTGTGTGAATATTTTTTGTCGCTTTCGGTACAGTGTGTAGGGATCATTCAACTATAATTTAAATAAAGCACTATTTTAAAGAGTTAGTTGTGTGCAGAACCGTTAATACTAAAGAACACTCAAAACAGTATTATGATTCATTCACTGTATTCAATTAACAAAGGTCATACGGCAAACCAGATGAAACTGTATTAAAAAAAAGTTAATTTAGCACGGCCAATGATAACCCTTCCGATTACAAACATGATGTTAAATCATCGCGCATGTTAATAAGGGTAAATGTTGTCGAACAAAATCGTAATATCGGTTGATAACAGTGTGTTATCAACATTTTTAATTCAGTCTGGCCATCGCTGCGGTCGCCATGGCAATTATTATTCGGACCTCAGCGGTACTGGTACCATCCTTGGACATGGTTGCGCCCAAGTACTTGAAGCTTGTTACTTCGTCTAGCTTCTCGCCGTTCATGGTGATGTCTGCACTGGTGTTTGTCGTGCTGTTCACCATGATCTTGGACTTCTCCGTGTTGACCTCCATCCCGTATGCTCCTGGTCTTTCATAGAGTTTATTGGTGAGATCTTGAAGTTCACTGCTGGTGCCACCCATGAGGTCAATGTCATCAGCGAATCTCATGTTGGAGATGGGTATTCCACCGATGGAGATAAAAGTGTGGTGGTCATAGAGAGTCTCATGCATTATCTTCTCAAGGAAAATGTTGAACAGGACGGGAGAGAGCAGACATCCCCGACGGACGCCCACTGATGTCCTGAAGAAGTCCCCCTGCTGTTCGTTGAGAAGTACTGCGCTGTTGGAGTTTCCGTAATGTTCTTAATGACTTTCACCAGCCAATCGTCAATGTTGAATCCTCTTATAACATGCCATAGGCCATCATGCCACACGCGGTCGAAAGCTTTCTTAAAGTCAATGAAGTTGTGGAAGAGCTCACGTTGATGTTGCATGTGTTTCTCAATGATGATTTTGCAGTTGAAGATCTGTTCCAATGTGCTCCGTCCAGCTCTAAATCCAGCATGCTGTTCGGCCAGTAATTCCTCGGCTTTACTTTTCAATCGAGTAAGGATGATGCGTAGCAATACTTTGCTGGGATGACTGATGAGGCTAATGGTGCGGTAATTCTCGCACAGCTCGAGATTGCCATTTTTCGGTTGGGGTATGACCAATGACTGGGTCCAATCCTTGGGCCACTTCTTCTCCTCCCATATCCTTTGGCATAGGACCGTCATTGCTGCAGTCGTTGTCTACTACCGGAGATTTTCCTGCCTTAAGACTACGCACTGCCTCCTCTCATCTGTCCTAAGTATGTACGGACTTTTGTCGTCCGCTTCTGGTCTGAGACTTGAGTCTGGTTGAAGCGGATAGTTGTAGAGGTCACTGCAGTTATCGGCCCACCTGTTTAGGACTGCGGCACTCTCAGTAAGAAGATTCCCGTCAGCGTCTGATATAACACTGGTCTTGGTTCTCGTGAGGGTCTTGAGGGTGCCATATGCCTTCTTACTGCTGCATGCGGTCATCTCTTTGTCGATGATGGTACATTGTTCCTCAATCCTCAATGCCTATCTGGGACGACACTTTACGCACTTGTATTAAGCCCAGTTTTCCCAGAACGCGGCTCAATTGATCTTTATGTACTTATGTCTTTTCCGCCTGGCGAAAGTTCTAGTTGTATAATAAGGTAACAACTAACAACAATGTGTAAGCAGTAGGCTTAATCACCAGGTGATCGGGTAGCATGCATTTGCAGAGCTTCTAGTACAAACATATCTCCATTAAGAGATACTATCGCAGTCAACATTGGTCAAAAGTGCGCACGGACATAAACACAAGTCTCATTGGAAAAAGAGAGAGCCTTTATAACGAGTCCATCGTGAACTTATATTTCCCCGGGACACCATTTCCATACAAATAAGCGTTTAATAACCAGACTGGTTAATCAATCCCCGTCAAAGTTAAAATCGAAACAAAACTTAGAAAATAAGCTTCTTGTCGCTGAAATCAATAAGGAAATGTCTGAACTGCCCACATTTCCAAAGAAATTGATATCGCTTGGCGCGGTCGCAGACTGGAATATTGTTTGGGCTTAAAGCTTATTTGTTCTTTAAAATTATTTCTTTTCCAAAGGTAAAGTACGCAGTTGTTGACTCTAAACATACAAACATTGCACAAAATACATTTTATTGACAAACTTTTAATTGTTCAACAGTTGTAGGTCTCCCCTGTTAAAATGCCTACCAAACATAGGAGAGGAGATAACTGTGAGAAATGTGTAATAAATTGCAAAAATAAATAACTTCCAGTTTTGGCACATTTCAAGAAAATAGGTATTAAACCTGCGTCTACCTATTATACAACTATCATTTTTTACTGGTGTAAATTATAAAGATCATTTATTTAATAAAAGCATTATCAAAAGATTGTTGAGGCAAGACGATGTTTGTGGCGTGTCTGGTAATTGGAATAATGTATGATATATATGATCACATACATATATATCGTCCTTTAAAACCCAACAGATTAGCTGATTTGTATTTAAACTTAAATGTCTTGTGAATACTTGTATGGTATAGGTGCCCTTAAACCGCATTAACATTTACAAGGTTGTATCCCCAGTTTTATTAATCAGCGTTGTGTTTGCCATGTGTTTTTTTTCCAGTGCCTAATTGTTTGGTCATTGGTCGCTTGCCTCAAATAAAGGATCTTGTACCTTCTTACAGTCTTCGTTGCCTAGTAATAAAGGCACTCGCCTATGCGTATATAAAGGCCCCATTAGCACTCAATGAACAAAACGTTGCATGTTAGTTATTCGACGCAAATTTCAATCAAAAAGCAATCATCCAACTTTCGAACAACGAATACTAAGAAGTCCTTCAGGATGTAATACATTATTGTTATGGTGAATAAGTCCGTCACAACCTCTGGGAATATTTCTATTTCCTGTGCATCCAGTATCAACGGAACGTCGCTAAACGAACGGATGTAACAGGTCTCGTGTCTGCCTAATACATATCCTGCGTTCTACATCCATATGTGCGGATAAGATGACAGGGCACGCTATATTGACGACTTTTTATGATTGAGAATTCGTGTAGCGGATGCTTTAGTTGCATACTGCACGCTATGAACTTCAGACACATACATCATACAGACGTCAAATTCGATAACAAGTCACTTTACCACGGTTTCGTGTCGCATTCAATCAGAACACTTAGAAAATAAATGGAATATACCCATTAAAGAATGGATGCACCATGTGAATACTCATTTTACAGTTGGTAAATAAAAAAACAACAACATATATTTCACACTGGTCTGATGTGGACATAAAACGTGTATATTGAACCTTTTCAACGGTTACCCCACCCCCTTTGCCGAGGGCCCGATCGTCCAAAGGTCCAATATTCCGAAAGTCCGATAGTCTAATATTCCGAAATACCCATGTTCCGAAAGCATTAATTAGAAAAAATTACCACCGTATACAATCATATTTTATATGTAATGCAATTTCAATGAAGCGTTCATGCAAAGTTTCATATGGTTCGACGTATCGTGTATAAGCATAAAAACCTTTAAATTGCACATTGTTGTCATTTTACCTATATTTGACGTTGATCTTTGAGCTACTTAGTTTAAACCTATTTATTTTATCTCGATTGCATTTAAAGTACTTACTTCTTATTTGAAACGCCCTCGAGTCCGTTTCCTGGGACTAGAACCAGTACTTGGTGTCTAATGGGGAAATCTAAAGAACGCTCCCACAGTGGGGATCGAAGCCGTGACCTCCCGGTCGCTAGGCGGACACCATATCCACTACGCCACGGCGACTTATATTCGTATTGCCCAAGACACGCCGTCTCTTTACAGTGGTCATTTGTGGAAAGAAAATTTAAATACAAGTAGTTGAACCATGCAACGCGTCGAAATAAGCGATGAAACCAAGTAGTTAGTAACATCAGTTGTAAGTATTTCTTGGTCATGTGCAGGCCAAAACGGAGCTTTCATTTCTCCTTATATAGCGTTACATAAATGAGTATTTTGTAGTTTCTTTTTCGAAAGATTGGAAAACAAAAAGTTTGTTCAAACCATATCCCGGCAAAGTTACTTCTTTATTCAGCAACACTATTGATATCAGACACAATCAACATGTCACGGAGTACATAATATCGTGTCTTCATAAAGGGATGCATAAATGGGCATCATATGTCAACGTCAAATTAGACGAGAAGAATGCACCAAGTTATTGTCCATGGCTGGGTTCACTAATATGTTAGGTATATGGTAA
This sequence comes from Dreissena rostriformis, assembly GCA_007657795.1. Lineage (NCBI taxonomy): Eukaryota > Metazoa > Mollusca > Bivalvia > Myida > Dreissenidae > Dreissena > Dreissena rostriformis. The sequence continues at coordinate 39,211 of VMBQ01004631.1, forward strand.
GCGCGTGCAGCACTGTTAATAGTTGTGTATTTTCATCTTAAATGGCGAACGTTTATATATACAGTTAAACAAATTGTTGTCTCGCTTAACAATGGGCATACTAATGCACAACATATGTTAAACGTCAAATCAATTGACGTCTATACCTTACATGCGTTACCTTATTTCCAGATGTTGTATATTTAACACCAAAACTCATTGACTAAAACAGTAGAGAATTGGATATGGGACTACACATGTCGTTTTGTTGAAGTTCCTGGAAACGTTATTAATTATATGGACTTAAAAACATTATGTTAAAAATTGAATAAAAATGCAAAGACCTATTATTCGAGTTATAGTATGTATGTTTTATTACGGCACAAACACCAAACACAGTTCTGCACTCAATATAAAGAGAGCCAATGGTAAAACATTTTAGTGTAGGGATTTTATGTGATCGTTCCAATTTTAAAATTTAAATAGTATTCGATTGCAAAATTACTATCTATAGAGTACATTAAATACCGCGTCAATTTATAAAGGGGCATGTCACTTGATTTACATAAAGGTTGAGTAATGGACATGACACCTTCTTAGAAAGGTCTTTCAATAAATAGTGAACAAATGTCAGACTTATGTTTATGGATATTGTTCGAAGTTATGCTTGTTTTTTAGTATATCTAAACTATGAGCTTCTACTAGAAAAATGAATCCCTTAACATGAAATGTAATTGAAATCATTAATATTTAGTCCTGATAATACGGTGCCCTAAAGGGACCTAAAGGAGACATAGGCGATACATTCTATTAAGCGCTATCTATTACGTAGTCTCTCTTGTACTAATTGACAAATGTTCTGAATTTTCAGCTAATGCTTCAGTCTGCGCTCATAATACCTATCGAGTGCGCTCGTAATAAATACCGCTAAATAAAATATGACCTTTGTCATTTAATGAGAGCGTATGATGAAAAATTGGAATACGCTCTGCAGTGCAAATAAGCGAAACATAGCCATCGTTTAAGATATAGCCTTCAGCGATTAATTATGTATACATAAGCAGCGCAACGTGTGTTAGGCCCATGACGTGGCATCGTCTTTACCTTATGATCAAGATGTGATTTCATCCGGAAACATGTTTTCATAAATTATATTGACAATTACGATAATATCGGACCTGCGGAATATGCGATTTTCGGAATATCGGGCCTTCGGGATATTGGGCTTTTGGAACATCGGGCCTTCGGGATATTGGGCTTTTGGAATATTGGGCCTTCGGGATATTGGATTGGCACCTTGAAAGTATATGGTGGGATTAGCGTTTTGCAAAGAGTACCACTGTCATAAATAAAACCTTTATTTTTTCAAACTCGGGCATAAGCCCCTGTTATAATTCGCTTTCGTGAATTCATTAGGGGACTTTTTTTTCAGCCTATACTTTTTGAAGAAGGGGCTTATGTCAGGTGATCCAGAGGACCAAATGTTTGTTTATCGATTCAAGTACAAATCTTAGTCTTTTTTCATTATTAACTGTGTTGCCTTTGCAATAAAGTGTCGTGATTTACACAAGGAAAAAGCCTCGTAAATCTGTAATTCTTGTGTGGTTACGTAGTTACCTCCATCTTTAAGGTAGTACTAACCCTGCATGCACAGCGCATACACACACAGGTTAGTTATGAAGAGACATCTGTGCATATAATGTACTTCACCAGTATATGCAACAAATGTCAGAGTATTTGAACACGTTCTCTTCCTCCAACGGAACATATTAGAGTACTACATAAGTAAAAGGATAAGCCACAAGTGGCGTTTTTATCATTATTTCTTTTTTAATAAGTATGTAATTAGTGTAACTATTTTCTAAATCAATACGGAATTCTATTAAATTAAACATAACAAACAAACGCTCGGTGTAATACAAAAGAAAACAATTGCCTTTTTTGCGCCTTAACGTTTTATTTCAATTTTTAAATAAATAGGATATAAGAAATGTCCTATTTAAAAGTCAGCTACTACCTACAGCGAAGGATTTTGCTACACCATTCTATAATATTTATTTGGCATTTGTTCGGCATATTAATTTTGCCATGTAAGTGGATTTTTCAACAATAATGGATACGGTGATAATAAACAGTAAACACTGTGATAATGATTACTCCGCTAACCTGAGTCTTGTCTCCAAAAAATGTTTGTACGTATTAATCGTAATCATAACAACATGTAAGTATTGTATTATTAAACTCCCAATAATATGCTTCGTATTGACCTTTCCAAAGTCGTGACCCCAGTATTATTCAATTGCGTTGTGTTTGTCATGTATTTTTGTCCCGTGCCTTATTTTCTGGTAATTGGTTAGAGTCTCACTCGGGGCACGATTTGACATCGCCGGTGGCAGACTAAGCAGTATGTCAATCGAGGGGTTCCGATTTCCTTCCTGCCAAGCGCCCAGCATAGAGGAATGGAATCGGGGATTAACATGTTCATCAGTAAAGGTGTCTCATTAGTCAAACTGTCAGGACCTTAATCGCGATGCATGACAATATAATAAACAAACACTTTCCACTGTGTAGCTATGTGCACTTTATATTTGCCTGATATGCTAATATAAAGGCCATATTAGCAATCAATAGACAATACGTTGGATGCTAGTAGTATTTTATATGCAAATTTCAATCAATAAGCTATCATCCAACTTTCGAACAACGAATACTAAGAAGTCCTTCAGGATGTAATACATTATTGTTATTGTGAATTAAACCGTCACAACCTCTGGGAATATATTTATTTCCTGTGCTGCTATAATCAACGGAACGTAGATATTGCCACCGTAGTTTTTGCGTCCATAACGAAGAGACGTAACACGTGTCTGGCTAATTCATATCCTGTTTTCTACATCAATATGGGCGGATAATATGACGGGACACGCTATATTGACGACTTTTTATGATTGACAATTCGTGTAGCGGATGCTTTAGTCAAATACTGCACGCGATGGGCTTCAGACACATACATCATACATTGAGACGTAATATTCGATTATAAGTCACTTAACCGCGATGCCGTATCGCATATAATCAGAACACTTAAGAAAATGGATGGAATATACCCATTAACGAATTGATGTGCATATGAATTCTTATTTGACAGTTGATGAATAAAAAAATACATTTAGGTGACACCGGTATGATGTGGACTTAAAACGTGTATATTGATCCTTTTTTCAACGGTTACCCCCCCCCATTTTTTTCCAAAGGGCCGATCGTCCAAAGGTCCAATATTCCGAAAGTCCGATAGTCCAATATTCCGAAGTGCCCATGTTCCGAAAGCAGTAATTAGAAAAATGACCACCGTATACAATCATATTTTATATTTAATTCAATTTCAATGAAGCGTTCATGCAAAGTTTCATATGGTTAGACGCATCGTTAATAAGCACAAAAAACCTTAAAATTGCACATTGTTGTCATTTTAACTATATTTGACGTTGATCTTTGAGCTACTTAGCTTAAACCTTTTTATTTTAGCCCGATTGCATTTAAAGTACTTACTTCTTATTTGAAACGCCCTCGAGTCCGTTTCCTGGGACTAGAACCAGTACTTGGTGTCTAATGGGAAAATCTAAAGAACGCCCCCACAGTGGGGATCGAAGCCGTGACCTCCCGGTCGCTAGGCGGACACCATATCCACTACGCCACGGCGACTTATATTCGTATTGCCCAAGACACGCCGTCTCTTTACAGTGGTCATTTGTGGCAAGAAAATTTAAATACAAGTAGTTGAACCATGCAACGCGTCGAAATAAGCGATGAAACAAAGTAGTTAGTAACATCAGTTGTTAGTATTTCTTGGTCATGTGCAGGCCAAAACGGAGCTTTCATTTCTCCTTATATAGCGTTACATAAATGAGTATTTTGTAGTTTCTTTTTCGAAAGATTGGAAAACAAAAAGTTTGTTCAAACCATATCCCGGCAAAGTTACTTCGTTTTTCAGCAACACTATTGATATCAAACACAATCAACATGTCACGGAGTACATAATATCGTGTCTTCATAAAGGGATGCATAAATGGGCATCATATGTCAACGTCAAATTAGACGAGAAGAATGCACCAAGTTATTGTCCATGGCTGGGTTCACTAATAAGTTATGTATATGTTAAGCGCGTGCAGCACTGTTAATAGTTGTGTATTTTTATGTTAAATGACAGGCGAACGTTTATATATACAGTTAAACAAATTGTTGTCTCGCTTAACAATGGGCATACTAATGCACAACATATGTTAAACGTCAAATCAATTGACGTCTATACCTTACATGCGTTACCTTATTTCCAGATGTTGTATATTTAACACCAAAACTCATTGACTAAAACAGTAGAGAATTGGATATGGGACTACACATGTCGTTTTGTTGAAGTTCCTTGAAACGTTATTAATTATATGGACTTAAAATCATTATGTTAAAAATTGATTAAAAATGCAAAGAACTCTTATTCGAGTTATATTATGTATGTTTTATTACGGTACAAAAACCATACACAGTTCTGCACTCATTATAAAGACAGCCAATGGTAGCACATTTTAGTGTAGGGATTTTATGTGATCTTTCCAATTTTAAAATTTAAATAGTATTCGATTGCAAAATTACTATCTATAGAGTACATTAAATACCGCGTCAATTTATAAAGGGGCATGTCACTTGATTTACATAAAAATTGAGTAATGGACATGACACGCTTCTTAGAAAGGTCTTTCAATAAATAGTGAACAAATGTCAGAATTGTGTTAATGGATATTGTTCGAAGTTATGCCAGTTGTTTTGTATATCTTTAATATGATCTTCTACTAGAAAAATGAGTACCTTAACATGAAATGTAATTGTAATCATTCATATTTCGTCCTGATAATACGGTGCCCTAAAGGGACCTAAAGGAGACATAGGCGATACATTCTATTAAGCGCTATCTATTACGTAGTCTCTCTTGTACTAATTGACAAATGTTCTGAATTTTTAGCTAATGCTTCAGTCTGCGCTCATAATACCTATCGAGTGCACTCGTAATAAATACCGCTAAATAAAATATGACCTATGTCATTTTATGAGAGCGTATGATGAAAAATTGGAATACGCTCTGCAGTGCAAATAAGCGAACCATAGCCATCGTTTAAGATATAGCCTTCAGCGATTAATTATGTATACATAAGCAGCGCAACGTGTGTTAGGCCCATGGCGTGGCATCGTCTTTACCTTATGATCAAGATGGGATTTCATCCGGAAACATGTTTACATAAATTATATTGACAATTACGATAATATCGGACCTGCGGAATATGCGATTTTCGGAATATCGGGCCTTCGGGATATTGGACTTTTGGAATATCGGGCCTTCGGGATATTGGAAAGGTACCTTGAACGTATATGGTGGGATTAGCGTTTTCAAAGAGTACCACTGTCATAAATAAAACCTTTATTTTTCAAACTCGGGCATAAGCCCCGTTTATAATTCGCTTTCGTGAATTCATTAGGGGACTTTTCTTTCAGCCTATACTTTTTGAAGAAAGGGCTTATGCCAGGAGATTCAGAGGATCAAATGTTTGTTTACCGATGCAAGTACAAATCTTAGTCTTTTTCTTTATTAACTGTGTTGCCTTTGCAATTAAGAGGCGTGGTATACACAAGGAAAAAGCCTCGTAAATCTGTAATTCCTGTGTGGTTACGTAGTTACCACCATCTTGAAAGTAGTACCTACCCACCATGCACAGCGCATAAACACACAGGTTACTTATGAAGAGACATCTGTGCACATAATGTACTTCACATGTATATGCAACCTTCCTTCCTGCCAAGCGCCCAGCATAGAGGAAAGGAATCGGGGATTAACCTGTTCATCAGTAAAGGTGTCTCATAAGTCAAACTGTTAGGACCTTAATCGCGATGAATGACAATTTAATAAACAAACACTTTACACTGTGTAGCTATGTGCACTTTATATTTGCTTGATATGCTAATATAAAGGCCATATTAGCAATCAATAGACAATACGTTGGATGCTAGTAGTATTTGTATGCAAATTTCAATCAATAAGCTATTATCTAACTTTCGAACAACGAATACTAAGCAGACCTTCAGGATGTTATACATTATTGTAATTGTGAATTAGTCCGTCACAGCCAGTGGGAATTTATCTCTTTCCTGTGCTTCCATTATCAACGGAATGTCGCTAAACGAACAGATGTAACACGTGTCTGGCTAATACATACCCTGTGTTCTACATCCATATGTGCGGATAATATGACGGGGCACGCTATATTGACATCGTTTTATGATTGACAATTCGCGTAGTGTATGCTTAAGTTGCATGCTGCACGCTATGAGCTTCAGAGACCTACACCATGCAGTAAGACGTATTATTAGATTACAAGTCACTTCCCCAAGGTGTCGTTTCGCATACAATCAGAACATATAGGAAAATGGTAATGCCTGGCAATATTAATTCTTATTTAATTATTAGTGAATAACACAAAAAGACAAAAGTCACACTGATATGATGTGGACATAAAACATGAATATTGAACCATTTGAAACGGTTACCCCCCCCCTTTCCGCAGGCTCGATCGTCCAATATTCCGAAGGCCCGATATTCCTAAGGTCCGATTTTCCGAAAGTCCAATATTGCGAAAGTCCGATATTCCAAAGGTCCAATATCCCGAAGGTCCGATTTTCCGAAGGTCCAATATTCCGAAGGTACGATATTTCCAAGGTCCCATATTCCCAAGGTCCAATATTCCAAAGGTCCATTATTCCAAAGGTTCAATATTCCGAAGGTCCGATATACCGAAGGTCGGATATTCCAAAGGTCCAATGAAACACATGTTTATGTCCTATTTTAGTGTCCGCGTGTCAAATGAATAGATATCGTTGCGGGAAATTATAAAATGGAATATATTTTGCCACACAAAAATAAAAAAGAGCATTTTATATCTTGTTAAATCTTTGTTACCAGAACACATCTAGCTTTGACATGTTGGTTATTGCTATAAGGAACAATGATTGTCTATTTGTTAACTTTAGTGTTAGCATTTCTTGGTCACGGGCAGGCCAAAACGGAGCGTTCATTTTCCCTAATAAAACGTTACATAAATGAGTATTTTGTAGGCTTTTTTCGGAAAGATGGAACAACAAAAAGTTTGTTCAAACAATGTCCTGGTTAAGTCGCTTCTTTACTCATCAACACTCTTGACATCAGAAACAATCAACAAAAGACACAGTTCTGTGCTTAATATAAAGAGAGCCAACACATTTTAGTGTAGGGATTTTTTGTGGTCTTTCCAATTTTTAAAACTCAAAAGTTTTCATTTAATTCCGCGTCAATCGATCAAGGTGCATGTCACGCGACTTACAAAAAAGTTGCGTTATTGATCTGAAACGCTTTTAAGAAAGGTGTATCAATAGAAATCATTTATATTTAATCCCGAAGGGGCATACCAGGGTAAATATGTGATGCATTCTAGTAAGCGCTATCTTATATGTAGTCCATATATTACTAATTTTCCAATATTCTGGTTTTTCGGCGATTGCTTCAGCATAAGCAGATAATACTTATCGAATGCGCTGGTAATCAATACCGCTAAATAAAATATTACCTATGCCGATTTATTCTTATGTTAAGCAAACGTATGATGTAAAAACTGGAAAACGCTCTGCAGTGCAAATAAGCGAAAGATTAAGATAGCCTACTTCAGTTAATTATGTATACATAAGCAGCGCAACGTGTGTTAGGCACTTAGTGTGGCATCGTCCACCGTTACAGGTTAGCGTGTACGTAAGCAAAATAATATGCCACAAGTGACGTTTTATTCCTATTTTTAATAAGTGTGTCATTAGTTTAATCATATACTAAATCAAAATGAATTCTACTTGAATCAAACATCAACACCAACGGAATATAAAAGAAAACAAATGCCTAAGGATATATCTTATTTGATGATCAGCTGTTACACACATCGGAGGATTTTGCTACACCATTCTATAATATTTTTTGGCATGTTAGTGGAATATTCAACATAAATTGTTACGATGATAATAAACACAAAACATTATTTTAATGATGACTCCGTTAACCTGATTCCCATCTCCAAGCAGACATAACGAAAACAATATATGTTATAATACTAATAATAACTAGCAGGTGTAAATATTGTTATACATTCATGCGTGCAAATTTATTATGCGTATGTCCGACGAACGCAAGTGTAAACTCTGTTACCAGAATGTTTGTGAATCCGAATATCACCTTTCATTATGTTGTCCATTATATATCGAATTGCGTGTAGAATATACTATCAGAACATCATGGCTTACCATAAGTAAATAAATATATATGATGTCTTGCACAAATATTCTTAAGCTAAAAGGCATTGCAAAAGTTTTGGTTGAAGCGTTCAAACTAAGATGTGATAATTTAAATCGTTTAGCTGTTCTATACTAGTTAAATAAACATACATGTATTTAATGGTCATACATATTTTTGTGTTGATTGTCATATTTGCTCATGTTTAAATTGTATTATTGTATGATTCCCTGTCTTGGCGATATTTCTTTTCTATATGTTTACTTGGCCAAAGGCAGAAAGCCGGATTGCCAATACATTTTGAAACTTCATTTGTCTTTAAAATCACACTTGCTAATATATTTTATCATTTAAAGTAATGTAACATAATCAGTATATACATTTTTACATGTATTTATGATTGACATTAATGAGTGAAACATTAGTCTTAAACCCTAAGTGGTAATACTGAATTCATAAAACGATGTCATACATGTTAATATTTAAATAATAATTTCTTACATATATTTATGGTACATTTATAACCAGACAAATGCATGATGCATCAAAATTGAAAACGTGTGAAAATAATAATGAAAATAACTGATACGATAATTAACGAATCTATTAATAATACTGTTAACAGATTTTTCTAAAATTATTAGATCAGTAGCTAATCCGTTGTTACTCTGAGTGCTTTCATGACAATAAAAAACCTTTTTTCTCAAAAGATACTGTTTTAAAAAAACGCAGATTGGTTAAATGATGACTGTTATTCTGCGCGATAATTATATTTACAAGCACTACGCCTATTCAATTCTAATCTTAATAGCGCTAATAGAGTACTTTTGATGGAACGTAAATTTAAGACACTGTAACATCTTAGAGAATGATTTATACTATTTTAAATTTCAAACCACTTAGATCACTTTTAATATTCAATTGGACTTCATAGCTCCTAAGGCATTAAGATGAATTAGAAAGAGAATCACAAATTGTATTTTTTTTTAGAGAGACTTCCAATTTTAAAACCAAAATTTCTTAAGCTGGCATTTGTACTGCATTGAACAATAAATATAAGATAAACACGTGATACTTCAAAACATTGTTTGGACTTTGTTTAACCGTAATATGAGCCTCGTCCTGGGAAAACTGGGCTTAATGCATGCGCGTAAAGTGTCAGCCCAGATAAACCTGTCCGCACAGGCTAAAAAGGGACGACACTTTCCGCCTAAACTGGATTTTTGCTTATTTAAGAGACTTCCTTTAAACGAAACATTCCATGAAAGCGGAATATGTCGTCCCCGATTAGCCTGTACACACCCTATTTCAGCTGAGCTGAACTTCTACAGCATGAACCTGCTGATGCTTGGTAAGACCTACATGAAGCTGCAGGATGCCAGGATGGCCTATCGATACCTGCAGCAGTGTATGAACCAGCCATTAAACGCATAGACGGGTGGGTGGAGATCAGTCTGTCTCTGTGTCTGTCTGTCTGTCTCTGTGTCTGTCTGTCTGCAGTGTATGGACCAGCCGCTGAACACGCCAGACGATAGACGGGTGGGTGGAGCTTAGTCTCCAACAGGCATAGTGGCCTAGTATCACCAACATACTTAAGTCAATAATTTGACTCAACTTTGATTTTTTCTCCCAATTATTTCGATAAGTTTGCCCATAATTCTCAATTTGGTGTTCATAAAAGCTTTTTTTGCGTGTTGAGTCTGACTCAACCCTGAGTTTAAAGAGGAATATGTGCATACATGTATTCTTTTAGCTGATATTTTAACTGACGGAAAATCTCATTACTAAGCTGAGTGGATACTCAAATCTCATCTTCTGAGTTGAGGAAAAAAAAGAGAATGTTCTTGACACTGGGCCCATATCTGACTTTCTGCCTTTTCTGTCCGTTTCTAATGGAAAAATCAATTAATTCACGTTTTCTTTAACAAACACTTTTATATCACATTTGTTTTTTGAACCTATCACCAAGGATAACAGTGTTATTAAAAATAGAAGTATATTGTTGTCAGTGTTACCACAAAACCCCACACATTTGCTTTTTTTTATGCATAAAGACTTTATTTTTGGAATATTGGTGGTCAGTACAACAAGGGAAGTGAATGCAGTTGAGATTGGAGCAATAAGATATATATTAGTTATTATATCTCTTTGACTTTATGGGGGGAAAATTTAATTTATTATAAATGTGTCTGCAGAGAACAGCTAGTATTAAATAATTTAGTTTTTGTTAGTATGAACACGCAAATAGAGGTTGAATGAAATATACCGATAATGACATTTATTATCTGTTTGGTTCAATAATTATTTAAATTTCTGAAATGCATTACAAAAGATCTATAGTTTTAATTATTTTATCAAAGTTACTGTTTCAAAACCATAGAGTGCAACAATAAAATTTGTTTTCAATTATTCTTCAACAAATTATAATAGACCAGTTTCACAATACTTACACTGTTACTATTTTTAGATATCATGTGACGCGTCTACTTATTTCAGAACGAGGCTGAACGTGATAACTTTCTTTTCCTATGCTATGCACATGAAGGAGAATATCGATGAGTATAAAGCAGTTGATTGTTATTGTTTATACTCGGGACGGTTATTACATAATAACATTATGTCTTAAGTAAATCAATTGATAACACGGTGCCTATACCACGTGGTTTTTTAAGATCTGTGTTGGGAGAATACTAAAACAAAAACGCGACCCAGGTAACATTTTTAAGGATTTCTTTTTAAATATTTCACCATTTTGAATGGTATAAAATGGAGAGCCCGCTCATTCGTGAGAGTTTTCTATGGGTATCATGATTTTTTTTAAACAAATAAGTATTGTTTCAGTAAAGTGCAACCGCGCGTGTGTAATATGAAGTCCCCACACTGATCCGACATGTTTCTAACCGTTCAAACGTGCGGTTGCACTTTACTAAAAATGTACTTATTTGTTTAAAAAAATCATCTATACTGATAGATCTTTGAATATTGATAGATCTTTGAATAAACATTATAACACCTAAATAATAATTCAACGACTTAATATTAAGTACTTTTAGTGAATATTTATAAATTTTATTGCATCTTTACAAAAAAATGCGAATAACCCATTAACACAAAGATCAATCAATTGACGTCAGCGTAAAGGTGGTCTGAAGACCAAACATAGATGATTGCTCAAAACAAAGATGTAAAATAGCCGCAAAATGCAATACATAGTTTTATATAACTATATAATGGTGTGTTGGTGTGTTTTTGTTTTGTTTATATAAACTATCGAACGTGTAAGAGGTGTGTTGATACAATTATTAGACAAAGCACTATACAACGTGAAGTACATGACACTATTTAAATGTTATTTTAATTGTATTGTACATTGATTTTTTTTACAGTTAATGACAAAATTGAAGATTTATTATATACAAGTGAAAAAAAAAACGGACGTGGTGCAAATCGAACTGTCTATTCATGTATATTGAAATCTGTTTATAAGTGATTATGAGTTATACATTATATAGCATTTAAAAAAATAACTCTTAATTATTTGTTTTTTTCGGAAACATCATTTAATACCGTTGTGGTCAAATGAAAATGCTTGTTTTAATTATGTTGTTCCGTACACTACCGTACACTCTTTATAGGACTACGTAATGACGGAGTTTTATTTTGCCAATACCGGCTTATTACGTTAAATGTTTAGCATTACATTTAAAAAATGTATAGGTATTAAGAACTTAAGTATTATGATTACGCTAACTAACATTTATACAGTATTTAATTTTTGGCAATCTGCATGGATAGATGACTTTCAATTTTTACAATACGCTACATATGTTATAAAAGCAACAGTTGAGTATTTGGCGTTAAATTACTCCAAGAAATGACTACTATTACCACGAGAAGATATGGAGGTATCATAAATTGTGTTTAATGAGCAGACACTGCCACCTGTGGTCAGGGACCTATACTAGTATAGGTCCATGTTGTGGTTTACGACACCATGTTGTTATTAAGTATTTATCGGCACAGCATTTGATCATAACGAGATAATGGGTTTGTGCTGAACAAAGGGGCAATTCAACCACAGCTCTATCAATAAACAAGATTATTGTTATATCTTTGATTAAACGACGCGAAAAAAATGCTCAAACGAAGAGTGTCATTTTTTTTGCAGACAATTGAATTAAAACAAGTACTGTTATCAATAAAATGTATTTAATGTTTTGACTCTTAAAATGGGAAGTATATATTTACTATTAATTCTGACGATGTCATCTTGTGTTTACAATATTGTTACGTCGACGAATGTTCAAAAGCATGAAAGGTTGCGTGGCACTATTAGAAATGGCATCACGTTCAGCCTTATTCTGTAATTCTGCGAGTCACGTGACTTCGCGCTCTTATTAATTTTGGCGTATTGTGAAAATGGCCTATTGTCTATTAAGTGAATCAATTATTTATCAAACACATGTTCAACAAAATAGGCTGTGAAGACATTAGTAGTAATTCCATGATTATGCCAGAATTTGCCTTTCCCCCAAAAAATATGTGTGAAGACTGAAGTTTTTTGTGTGGAATCCAGTTATTTCCGATAGTAACAGTGTGCATCAGACAAGTGACATTAAATTTCGCCTCCAAGTAGTTGATTTACATTTATATGAAGCCGTGGACACAAGATTGTCTGGCCTGGAGGCTAGATTTGCTGGAGACAGATCGTTTACTGGGATTACGCAAATGTCTTGGTGCTAAACTCAAACGAGAAATGCTTTGCTAATATCTGTGTTAAATGAAACTTGTATATTCCTGTATTTGCATAAACGCGTGATTGTCTGCCTGTGCATATGGTTTGGTTGTCAAAGTATATTATAGTAAATCAAACGGCGATGGTCTTCATAATTAAATTAGGATAACTAGAAAAATTAATTGTCTGATGATGCAAAGGCTCTTAGATATTAAAAAATAAATACATTGAATTTAAACATTAAACTGTTAAAGTGTTGAGTCTGAAATGGGCTTGTTCACATGTTCGTGTGCGTTTATTGGTGTCTGAAAAAATGAAAAGTAAGCTGCGAAATGGTCCAAATGTCCCTCCTAAAATACATGGAACCATGCGACAGTTTAGAAAAATAAGAGTCTTTGTTTCAGAATTGTAATTGGTAAACGGTTCATTAAGCAGCTAAAGATTGTTTCTGCAATACTGAATTTTTGTTAGACATAATTTGAAAAGTGCATTTCTGAAAAGGTGATAGATGTAACGTTTTAGATGATTTTATTGAACGATATGTATGATATGTATCGATTCAATTTTATTGAAGTCAAATAAACCTCTTTGAAAGGTCTGCACTATGTTTGCGAAAGGAATGGTTGATCGAAATTTGTTTTCAAGTATTGACTTGAATATTCTAAACACTATTGTGATCATTATTAACAGAAAAGTTAAAGGAAACTGTTTGGCACTGAAGGCTTGCTTTGGTCAAAGCGTAATGTAAATATCTTGTTCAAAGAACAACCAACAGAAGCACTATGTGAGATATTTTCGTATGCAATGACTGAATATCTAAACAGATGAAAACACGCTGGTAAAAGTTAATGATCATCATTAAAGAAGATAAGTGAATTACAGTCATTATTTTTGGTCCAGAAGTATTTTGATTTACAAATGTTATTCTAAGGAATTTGTGTATAGTTATATGCAGAATAACCATTCCAATAAAGAAAACGTTATTCATAATGCTGGTTTATGATTGAGAAAATTAAATGTTGATATTAAACTTGTATATACTCGTGTTTTAAGGGAAATGATAGAAAAGCTGTGGTTGAACTATTTTAATATTGTTAAATAATTTACTAGTATTTTAGATTTCCTAAAGTTACTCGTAGGGTATCACATTTAAGCGAGTAATATTTGTTAAGATTTACCACACAATGTCACGCAATGTCTATCATTTCCATTTTCAGGATAACTCAGACGGCAGACAACATTTGAAGACACTAACTGCGGGAGCGGGTAGAAAAACACCATAGATAGACAGGACCAGTTTATGTTTGTTGTTTGTAACGTATAATTATGAATAAACTAAAGGTTTTATAATGAAAAAAAAAACATTACCGAATATTACGCATTTCAAACCCTGAAATGGCGATAACGTTTTTTTTTACTTTAAGAAACTATTGGTGTTAGGACAAACCATGGGATACAGATTGCTTTCTATGTCATGTTGTAAAAGGTTGCAGTTGTTTACAGTTGATAAAAAGTTAATTGCCCGAACTGTAGTTACATGGTTTAAGATTTCCGAAAATGTTGGTTGGTTCTTTTGTACAACCGGCTGAACACAGGAAAGAACTGGAAGTAACGAAGATCGATAGTTTTGAACAAATATGACTGATAAAAGAGGAAACGTTGAAAATGGAGTTTACTGTGTGTTGATATTTATTAAATTTGATGTATTTGTTTTTTATGACCACATTAGTGTGGAATATATCATGGAATAATAAATACGGTTGTATGAAAACACAAATTTAGATTTATAGTTTTTAACGCTCTTTCATCAACATCCAACCGAGCCCAACAATGCTCATATTGTTAGAAACAAGGATGAAAATGGCTCTGACCGTACGCATTTTTTAAAATTAAGTGCGACATTCTTCAATTGGAGCATATCACATGTACTTTTAAATCGAAGTTATCAAAATATTAAGACTGTGTAATTACATTGCTAATTATAATAACACATTTTATTTGGCGCGCCTTCAGAAGATTTATGTTGATATAATTACTGCTGGTGATTGACAGAGAGAAAACAATATACATAATCCAGTAAAATGACATAAACTAACAATCATAATCATATCTACTATACATGCACACATTATTACGATATCAATAATGTGGCGCATTGTACAATATTTATGTGTTCAACGACCAGGTGCTTAAACCAAGACCTTGCAACACAAGCTGTGTCACTGTGCAAAGTTTTTTGAAGCGTTAACTTCTTAAAAATGCTTACGTCGGCGTTTTTTTCTTCTCTTTTTCAATTCTATCTCAATTTACGCTCAGTTGGTCGTTGTCGGCTCAGGTACTACTTAAAAGTACCCCGGGTACTCTTAAGAATACAACAATGTAGTTCTTCTTGAATGCTCTGAGCTTTTATGAGTACATACGTACAGCTCAGCGACTTCCAGCTCCCAGCGATCCGGAGGGTCAATAGCTGGGAGTTTGATTATTGCAACTATACTACAATGTAGCCCGGCCCTAATCCCGGGCACTTTGTAGTATACTGAGCCGATGATGACCAGTCGGGAGCAAATAACCAGTGGACAAACTTAAATTTCTCCAAATATATGTTGTCAACGGGTGTTTGTCCAATCAGTTGAAGCACAGTGAAAGGATTTTAGAAATATGTTTGAAACTTTACCTTTGACATATAAACTAGTTATAACTGAAGCCAATAATGGATAGACATGTATTCTTTTGATTAATCTGGTAGAAAGATATGTTAACAAAATACCTTATTGCGCGTGCTTGGTTGGCTTATTTCTAACAATAGAATGCTTAGAGAAATACAAATCTATCTGATTCCCCATGCTTTATATACAGAAATCGACGAGTAAGACATTTATATGTTTGTTCTGTTTGTTTGCATACTGATTGTCTACTTATTATAGAGTTAAAGGCTCTGTATCTGCATCCAGTATAACATTCCATTATTTCGTATTGTATTTCCAATTAATATATAAATATAATCAACGTGAAACTCAAGATTTATACGAAAGAAATATGAATATAGCAAGAGGTCCTCTATTTGTGGAAAGTGACCAATTGCCAAACAGTCATATACGGCTCAAAAGCACTAGATAACACATAAAGATACACACACAAATGAATTAAACTTTATAACATGTCTGTCACCGCCTTATAAAAGTAATTGTAAAGTATCATCTGACACATCAAAAAAGCTTAAGACAACGCGCAAAAACAAACAAAAAAGAATAGAACTGCGTCACCGCCTTGAACGGTCTATGTTATGCAATTGGGGCTATACAGAAAACTGCCGCAACCCTTCATGTCCCCAACATGAGAATAACTGGTGAAAACAACTAACACATTTCTGTCAGTATGCCTCGACGTTTTAACGTTGGTACATTCAATACGTATTTGTACCGTACCAATTTAAAAAGCGCTGTACTATGGAAACGAGTTGCAAATGTATGCTTCTTGTATCATTATTAGTATCTGAAGACCAAGAACTAATGCCATTTGAAGGGCAGGTGATAACCTTTAGTGCCTTGGTCTTCTTCCGGGGTTCGAAAGTATGTGTGACTAAAATTGTGTGACTAAAATAGCTTGTACAATGATTTGAAGTACAATAAGGAGGAATAATTGGGGATATGAACCCTTCTAGCTTAGCTAACGTTCCAATCCTATAAGCTTAAGATGTTTGTAACTTATCATGTAAAAACATTCTTGAATGAATAGGTTTAAACCAAGTACAATAACAATACATGTACGTAATGCTGCATTGTACATATGTTTAACACTGAAATGCAACTAACTGGTCAACTCATTCCTTCACTGATAGCTGTAAGCCCATGTGTACGTTCACTTAAACTACATCTCATTTAAGTAGGGCATTTTGTCTAGCTTTGTCGTAAGTGTGTTCACTGTTACTTTTGATCTCATATTGGCGAAGTTTTCCCTGAAAACAAATGTGAGAAAGTAAAACGACCGCCGTAATATTACAGAAATAATAAATTCTGATTGATAAAACCAGAAAAACAAACACTCTTTATGGCTTTTACTCTCCGGGAGACCATTACGACCGAAGCTTGAACGCTATACAGCAAAGATTTCCTTGCCATATGTGGCCATACAATGCACGAGTCCCAAATCAATGCATGTTCCGTATTAACCTTTACAAAATCTTGTTTCTTATGATTGAGGTACAGATGTTACATACAGATATCTACATACACTAAACACAAACAAATAAAGGCACAAAAGCAAATATCTTGCATCAATCCAGATGTGGTTTAATTTATCTGTATTAAACATAAGATGTATGTAAAGAATAAAGGGACTTTTGTGCTCCAACGGTGAAATGTGCTAATTAGATCGTATTCAAACTCATCGTAATTAATTAAGTGTAACGAAGCCCACTTTGGAAAAAAAGGTCAATGTTATTACTACAGGGGAATATTTAATTAGACGATGTCAACGACAAAGTTAAATGAACTGGTACGTATACATTTTTTTTTTAATTTCCTGGGAATATACATGTTAGGTAAATAGTATTGGTTTGAATTAAAATATTGCAAATTATTAATAAGGAAAAATAATAATCAACAGTTTTCATTTGTGATTTTGTTTTGGAGTTAAAGATATGTATTGGTTATTTCTGTACATTTAACAAAATCTCAAGTGACAACAAATCGAACGATCTCAGCTTTTTACAGAACAAAACATCAAGACTAGAGGTATTTATTTGCGTTTTCTCATTAAACATTAAACACCGCAAGCAACGATAGCTCCGCTTTCTATATGTATATTGTTTGTGTTCATAGGTACTTTACTTTCTGAGAAAATTCACCTTTTCCATTTGATGATGTAAACGAACACACTTTTTGTTAAAATGTCCATGTTTCGTGCAAAAGACGTCGGTTTTCAAGTTATTGATTACATATATACGAAAAACGCTTTAAAGTGTGAATATTTATTCAATAGAATGAGTCAAATGGATACAATGATTGTCTAGAGTTTGTAAGGTCAATATTTTAAAATATGTGAACGATCACTTTCAGAAATTTTATGCGGACGACTACACATACGATCTTAAATGTCGCACAAATCAGAATGATAAAAAGTTTGGAAATAAGATACTGCGTCAGCATGAATTCAAGTACACATGGTCAATAAATGGAAACTCTTTTTAGACACAGGAGGAAAAATCTGAATATAGATAGCTTTAACTTGCTGTGTTTAAGACTGCTATTACCAGGGAAGACTCCCAACTCTCATTTGTTTTTGATTTCTGAAACGTTTTCCGATTTAAGATATTACAATTTAATTGAAATTTGATATTGCCACCACTTTAAGGTCTCTTCAACGTAGTATACAGTTATTTCATGGATGCGCGATGAACAGTCAAAACTGTTGTCCCAAGGTATCAGGGATGACTTTGGAGCTGATGCCCGAGGCCGATAGGCCGAGGGCAACACTTCCAAATGTCAGCCCTGATACCGAGTTTTGACTGTTCATCAAGCATCCATGAAATAACTGTTTTATTACCTGATCGAATTTCAGCTGGCAACAGTTCAAACCATTGACCGGTCAACAGTTCAAAATATTCACCGGTAACAGTTTAAAACATTGTAATATTACTTTTTCGACGAGGAAATAGCAAAAAAAAAATAAAAAAAAATATCATTTATATAAGGCATCAGGTAAAAATAACAATTAGTCAAATAATGTCAGGTTGATCACTTTGTTCTCTTAGTCTCGCTGTTGCATATTGAAGTGTTTCTTATATATACGTTACGAGATGTTCCAATAGTTGTTTTAACGTTAATTAATTTATTGTAAAGACGCTATAATTAAGTATATTCCTTGAGATTTTGGCGAAATTTATATCCATTAACTAGAAAGATAATATAAACAATGCAGTTTTCTGCCTTTTTCTTTCAGTTACTAAATATAATTCCCCCTTCTATTATTAATTCAAATCTTGTCTACGTTATTGTGTACTATCAAACTACCCATCAGTTTGTTTAAACAATGCCATGTGCTCAACGACCTCTACTTGCTTGATGATATTCCCTGTTCATATTGTTCCCCATCCACTCGTTCTGGCGTGAATAATATGATTTTAATTGCAGTCTAATAACCTTTCCGATTAATATTTATGTTAGGCGCAACACGTTTGATTTAGAAAACATTAGTGTTAGTCGTAACAAGTATGTTTGTTTCAAAAATGGAATTGATATATGTGTATGGATTTGTTCATACATGTATGTTATTGCTATTCAATGATACTTTTTGAATTTGAATGAATGTTCAAAACATATTGATTATATCCCTATATATTGTTTTGAATCGTTGATATTTAAACAAAAGCATAATTTAACAATACACAAAAACCTGTAAATCCCTGAAGGACTTTTGTTTGGTACGTTGGATAATCACCAAACAAAGATAATAATGTTTTCGTCCGTATGTAAACAATGTTAGATTTCATTTAGGTCAATTAAGAAGTATTACTTTTAAAATCTACAATGCATAACTTTCACGTTTTACTCTTCAATCATTGCTCATCAAATGTGTCAAGTAAATGCTTGAATTTAAAAACATGTTTTCACTTCAAACTTTAGAAAGGTGACAATTGCGAACTGAAATACAAATTACGTTATGAGACTTTCTAAAACGATGATAATTATCAGAATAATGGTGAATTGGGAAAACTACTCCACTCAGATAATCAATTCGGTGTTTATTTGAGTGTAAGTTGAAGTTGTAGAAGAAATATTTCAAAAGAAAGCGTGATGGAGTTTACTTCTTACAATAGACGTTATTGTTAGTAACTCTACACCCACGACCTACATTGCAAAATAGTTGGTAGTTTTGGAGCGGTTAATTGCATAATTATGTTTTTGAAAATACCAAAGCGTGCATAATATTAAGTTATTTTTGCATGTAAGAACTGAATTTAATTTTCGGATTGGGTCGCACGGTGTGTGAAAAACTATTAAGAAGTGTAATACCAATGCATGGTATATATCGGTGTTCTACATATGAACTAAGAATTCTTCGCAACAATGGTAAGCTAAGAATTATACTTTCTGTGAACACATATTCAATGTAAAAATATTTTTTGTTTGCTGAGATCAACTGTTTAAATGCGTTGTGTCATAGATAAACTTCGTGATATATGTGCATCACTTGATAAATAATTACTTGCTTCTAAGCTTCCGTACATATAATTAATCTTAAGCCGCAAAAGTGAGATGGGGTTTAAGGAATGCCCTTCGTCCGTCAGTCCGTCCGTCAGTCTACTTGAAACACTTTCGTGTCCGCTCCATATCTCCCATTTCCTGTGACGGATTTTTAACTATTAACACTTGCTTCAAATGTAAGTGGCATTTAGGCGATTTGCTGGAGTCAGTTATTTGCAACATTTTCCATTTGTGCCTAAAAACAAATTGTCCCTTTGGTTTATAAAAATACAGCACTTTTCGATTGTGTTCTCAAATATACATTTTCAATTGTGTGCTTAAAAGATACAACAGTCTTATTTGGTGCCTAAAAATACGACATGGTCCATTTTGTGCCAAGAAAATACAATTTGGTGCCTAAACAATTCAAAATGTTTCATATGATGCGTTTAAATTGCAATACTTTACTTTTTACGCTATAACTTGTGTTGAATGTATGCCCTGTATGTACATATAACGCGAGTCACATAAATAGCAATCGCTACAGTTGGCACATTGAGCGTTGTATAGTGGACAGGGTATTGACTCGCTCACTCGGCTGTAGAATATATTGGCCAGGATTTGTGGATTGTGGTTGATTTAAGTGCAGTGTGGAAATAGAAATATACCATTGGGTATTACTACTTTGACGTTGGTGCATACGAATTGCGCTTAACTTATTCGACATTGTTTTCGTTTGTATGTGTAGATGTGGATGTTAAGTGAGAACTTACATACTATGTATATCATAGCGGAGATGTTAAGTTTGCAATGATAGATATTCGAAAACATTAACGTTAGTGATACTGTTTTTGTCATGTAATGACAAAATATGTGACTTGTGCATTAGATTAAATGAACGTAAATGCAATTAGTGATCAATACTAAGCACACATAGATATATAATATAGATATGAATAATTAAAGGGTATACTTATATAATTATTAGTATTATTTGTATTAGTTTTATAATTATAATAAATATATAAATTAATTAATTGTAAGTTTTCTAATCACTTCCACTTCATTTTTGTATAAAAAGCACTGCGTGTGTCATTGTTCACTGTTAAAATATATTAACCAACGGCAAATCATAAACTGTATGCTTTAACAATTAATAGTAATGTATAGCATAAATGGAAACGGAAAGGCTTTTAAAATACAGCATATATCTATTATATTTAACGACACTCAACTATCATATTGCTACAATTGATATAATATATAAGTGGATGCCAATCCTTGAACGACGTCAGAACAGGAGGCAGCGATTATTTGAGGTGCTATTAAATATGCATATGTTGCCATGGCATATAACTGGTAGTGCCCATTTATGAAAGGGATATTTATATCGATGTGGACTATCCAATCCGAGCTTTTATGTGGAGATAAAATTAAACTAGTATATAAATAGATATCACAAAAGTTATCGATTACATTTTTTTTTAATTTTTTTTTTTTACTTCTGTTCACTTTTGAAGCTTGTGTGAATTGATTTTTTTTTCAAAATGAAGTGATCATGTGTTAAGCTTTTTTAATTTTTAACCATTCAGATGTTCAAAACCCAAAGTTCTTTTGACGATAAGGCAGACACATTGGCTTTGAAACACACGGTTTGGGCTAAAATACCGGAACATTATTCTGTATATATTTTTTATGTTTCCAAATTTAAACTAATATAATATGATACAAGAATATTATTAAACATAATTTTAAAATTTTGTAAAAGTGGCTTTAGAAACATCAATACGAAACACATAAAGGAAAAAATGTTTTGTTCTGTAGTGATCAATTATTTGTCTGGTAGTTTTTAAATGGTTAAAAGTAAAAATAGACAAAGGCGAAAACAACATAACATATGTTTACAGATAAACAATAACATGATCACATCTGTGTGTTTATTAATGTTCGGACTCGAACCTGCGATAATTGGTTATTAGATATCTTGCATGCGTCCATGCTGTATTTTCTACCTTATTCACAATGTACGTTAACACGATATCATCCACTTATGTAGAGGACGTGAACATGACATTCAAAAAATTACTCATGCCTTGACATTTGAACAGAAAAAACTATACCCAGACTTATGAAAGTATAAATCTGTTAGAATTGTTGTGACAAGTGTTGTTTTAGCAAAAATAATCAAACAAACTCGATAGAATGGATAAGTTCCAGGACAAGCGACTAAGAATAAGACAAATTGCGGTCGACTTTATTGTAAGTAGCAAACTGTTTATTTTGTCATTTATTGAGATGTTCATTTTATATTCATGCGCCTATAAAACTATGTTGGTCACTTCATGTCTTAAAACTGTTACTGTTTACCGATTGTTACGTCACGGTGAAAATAAAGAATGATCGAGTTTAAAACAGTAACATATACAACTAATATGCGGAATAGATTTACATGCAGTTGGAACCCGATGACTCAAACTCATTGGGACCGATTAGAAATGTTTGAGCCATCCAAATTTTGAGCTAAACGATATCTTATTTAATGTGCATACATCTCCAGTGGAAGATTATTCATACACCCTGAACTCCGTACTACTTTCTGCTTATGAATTGATAAGAATCAAATATTTACTTAGTATTGTGATAAATAACTATTTAAACATATTTACACATAGATCAAACAAATATCATAATACAATTGTATATTTGATAAGCTCTTTTTTACGACCCACATTTACGGGTACATGTAAGAAATATCACTATGATACACAACATAAAACGGCACTATATATGCACATCGGCAGTATCTCCCCCTCTTGTTTTGACTCAATTAACGATTGAATCGAGAACATATGTTACTCAAATCAATTAACGATTGAATCGATCATAAGTTAAGAACGGCTGTAAGGTTAATTACAGCGTTGCTAAAATCAAGCGTTCCAATCGATTAACAATTAACGATTAACTAATGCATCATTTAACATAAAAATTAACGCAATCTCACTTGATAATCATACGTTGGCGGTTAACATGTTTCAGGATGTGCATACACCTATGAAACATACACCAAGTGCTATAATAATATATGTATAATTGTCAGCATTAGAATGCCGACGCATTCATGTTTTGTGTAGAAGTATGAATAAATGAAGCTATGCCGTATTGCAAATAAACGTTAAGCAACTGACCACATTGATAAATATTTAATGAGAATGCCATGCCTCCCAGTATGTCGGTATTGACCAGCACCTGGTTGCAGGAGAAGAAAAAAGGGAGCAGGTTGAAGCGGTACGCTTTTCCGCTCTATATCACACATGTATTGTGATGCGTGATACTAGTATACTGAATAAAGTGACGGTACCAGAAAACATAACACTGCTTCACTAAATGCATTCATGTATCGCCGAGATATTAAAGCAGTTGGCATGCAAGCAAGCAAGCAAATGTCCGCTTCCGAGATTTTCAACCGCCGTAATGCTGTGTGGAATAACAAGTTCTTTGATAACGGATGACATACTATCACATTATGATTGCAATGTGGTTGACTAGAAACATGAACCTTTATTCAAATGTCTTTCTTTTAAGTCATAGAACTCAATCATCAGTAGTTCGAGTTAGTTGAATTATGCAGATTTATGTCTACAAATAATGGAACTCTAAAAATATAAACCGTAGATATATTCTTGTCAGCAACTGCTCATTGATTTTTTTTAACACGCAGGCTGCAAATTACCAATACCAATCAGTACAACACATACACAGTAATACTAAACCAACCCATGCGAAAGACAAACACATGTTACCGGACATGAGGTCCGATAACTGTTTGATTAGTATGAACTTCAATACTGTTTTATGCGTGTGAGGTTTGGGGATTCTCTTTGGCTGAGGATATTGAAAGGATTCATAGACGATTCATAGACGATTTTTGAAACGAATACTTGGTGTCAAAATGAGTACTCCTAATTCAGTAGTATATGGGGAACTAGGGCGATAACCGTCATATATAAAACGCTATGCACGAATTATAAAATATTTTATTAAATTGTATGCTGGTAAACAAATTAATTGTATATTATATAGCACACTATGTTATATGAGAAAATGTGCTGAAAATATAATACGATGTAACAATTGGATAACGAAAGTACGGGACTTGCTTTAAAATACTGGTTTTGTAGATGTTTGGATGTATTGAGAGTCAGTAAATTTAAATGTTTTTATTCCTATATTTAAAACTTGACTTATTGATATGTAAATAGGTTTGTGGCGAAATGATTTAGATGTAAATAAAAATCGTTAACTTTATACAAGAATTGAAACATCGATTTGAGTTATCTGATTACCTTAACATAATCCAAAACTATAGTTTACGAAAAAATATATAAAAACTAAGACTTTCGTCCCATATGTTAAAAAATGAATATGTGAGACATATAAATATCCCTAAAAATGAACGTAAATTTAGTATATGTAGCTCAAATGATATCGAAGACGAGTATCATTTTGTTATTGTATGTCCTCTTTATACCGATATTAGAAAAATGTATATCGACAAAGTCTATTATAACCGACCTAGTATGCATTCATGTATACTTTTGTTAACAAAAACTAACAATAAAGTTCTAACTAAACTCGAGATATATGCTAGAAATGCTTTTTAATTGAGAACTGAGGCATTAAATGCAAACGTGGAGTAATATAATGGCCTTAGTGCATTATTAAAACCTTTTTATATACTATGTTGTTCACTTTTGCATAGTATGCACGTGCTTACTGATTATATATTGTCAGTTTTGTATATGTAACGATAAACAAGACCTGTTCATGTTAAATGAATAAACTTTGTATTTTGTTCTGATAACTTTGAACATTTACCGGACTTCACCAGATTTTACCGGACCTCGTTCTTCTTTAACCAAACGATAAAAAATACCTGTTATATAGTTTATTTTTATCTTTATGACGTTCACAATGTTTAACACTTCCAAATACAATAAAATAACAACTTAATTATTCTATGAAAACATATGGTAAAACTTTAAGGTAAAAGTGAAGAAAGCTTTGTGATTTGTATACATTACAAGTTATTCTAAACAGCAATATGAAACACTAGTACTCTCAGACGGGATAATCACCTGACGATAAAAATGTGACATGTATTTTTCGCCATTGTATATTATTCTTTATTACTTTTGTTTAATTTTTAAATGCCGCTTACTTTCTAGTCATATCAATAAGAAAGTATTTAGCGTTTATTTCGTGTAAATATTCGCTCTATATCTCTACTTTACTCTGAACGAATTTTGTTAGCGGGAGCTGTAATTTTGTGATCCCGCTTAAAATTTCGTAGATAGTAGAGTCGAGATATAAAGCGATTATTATTACGAAATAAACGCTAATCACTTTTCGACTGGTTGCTAAAATCCGTTTTATTTTAAATTGAAATATAATGTCGAAGTGATATAAACATAAACCAGTCCGTATCTTGCCTTTTTTTTTACATGATCTTAGTTTCGTGTTCATTATTAATCAAAGTTTTACATATTGTTTATTTTTTTCGAAAATTTTATCGGACCTCAGCACATTTTATCGGATATGTCCGAGGTCCGAGGTATTTCGCATGGGTTTACTAAAGAATCAAATGATGACCTAAGCGGGGGACATTACCTTGGAACTGTAAATGCAAAGCAATGTAGGCCTAGAACGGTTTAAAAGTAAAGCAAATCTCACACTTAGCCCAGTATTAATCTCAAGTACATGTATAAGATTTCAAGATCTTTCACAAAATGAACATGTGAAACAAATTACAGATAATCTTCGTTTATCACAAGAAGATGGCGTGATAACTGTGGTTAAATGCGAAATAAAAAAAGCTTTTGTGTATAGCAAACTATTTATTATACATATTTTAAAGACACAGTTTGCTGACGAAATACAGAATTTTACAATTTATGGTCGTTCATTTTTTATATAAAATATGTATATAAATATATACGAAATATTAATACAAAATGAAGATAACACTCTTAAGCTCAATATTTCTTCAGAAATGAAAAAAGTATATGATATGTACATGCTGTGAGCTTCAGAATTGGAAAATAAAACCAACAACAAAAAACAACAAATGGACTCATTTTCTTACTGCAAATGCATTCATAATTTAATATACAGCATCACTTTATTTTAACGTTCATATCTATCCGTTTTTTTCGATCAGCACACATGTTTATTGCATCTATCTTTAGGGAGCGTCTTATCTGATCAGTACACAGTCAATTTGTGTCCGTTTTCGAAGTGAATGGTTCAAATAATGGTTGCATGTTCTATGAGAACAAACATTCTAAAACTGTACGTGTATCAAATGCAAGTTTCGTCGTATTTTTCTTATTGTATCATACCTTTGGGATAGGTGTGACGAGACAATAAAAAGCAGTCACTTTATTCAAGTATTCATGAAGTCTGAGCAACAGGGCTATCCTTTGACTAGAAATGTCAATTGTCAAAACTGAGTAGGCTAACATCTCTGAGAGTCGGTCAGACTGTGTGATCTTTATCTTCTTTTTTATAAATAGATTTCAATTTTTTAAATTGTAAAAATGACGATTCGAAATACAATATTACTTCACATCCGAGGGACTATATGGTCAAACGTAGAATCAACAGGTGCAAAGTAACACCGTGTATGATAGATCTACATTAGATATCTGAAAGGAAAACATGCGTCAGAGCATATTATATACCAATTAGGGACAAGGGTCCCTCATCGATGACAGTTTTCTCAAAGATGTAACGATGAAGTGATTTATGTCGATTCATTTGTGATCAATCATAATGTAGCAACATAATAGGAAAATGTATGAGAGATTGATTGACTACCGAGATAAATACTAGCAAATCGATCCAAGCGGGTTACTAATATATAATATATGTCACGAATGTTAATAGGTTGCATAATATTTGTCTTCTTGTCTTGGAATTTCCACGTTCAATGAGAAGCACTTAAAAGAACAACCTTAATGGACTCCTAAAAACAGAGAAAAAAAGTTGTTTTCTCTTTCAAATCTACTTTAGTAAGAGCTACTGGTCATTCAAAGACGCGACGCCCACGACTGTCATTTTATCAATGTCGCACGCCGCTTATCTTTGGGTCTGGTATTTGATTGCTCAGACATTAATCGCTATGGGTCGCAGAATATTCCAAATCAAGCAAATAGCTCAAAACTTGCAACACGCTACATTGTCTTGGGAATTAAATGGCCTAAATCAGACGCGAAATCCGTGATGGATTTAACAATAGTGACATTCATAAAAAATGAGGGTGTCTATCCATTCCTTGCTAAGATTTTTGTTGTTTAAATATGAATATGTTTTGTGTTTTGAACGAGTGATTATTCCTTTAGGAACATTGTGAATATGCTCCATGCACTTGTATTTGCTGAATGGTATTTCAATCACTAAGATAAAGTTTGCATATTTGCTGATGTCGTTACACTTTAGGATCCATTTTATATTTGAGGTGAAGTGGCTGGCTTTTCTGCAATCACACAATTTTCTGTTGACGCTTTAACATGTCAATCAATATCATTAGAACTAAAAACACTTAAAAATACGTTTTTAAAGTAAACTTTTAGTTTAATTGTCTTTGTTGAAAATAGTTCGCATACCAAAACTCGAACGCATTGAATGATCAATACATATTTGAGCAGCATATGGACAGCAAACTTAAACTGTACGTGAGAGGACGTCAACCGCAAACGTTTTTGCAATAATATTTGAATGACGTTAATACATGCATTGAAAACATTAATAATAGCGGACATATCTTGTACCAGAGATGAAAAATATTTCCAGCCAAGCAGTTGAGAATCTACTTTAAACAATGCATTAACCAGCCAATTTCTCACTTCACATGTATTTGATTTTGCGACTATAAGAAATTACCGCATTATAAAAATATTACTTATCCGCGCGGTCGGCAATTCAAGTTATCTCTTGATTGAGAAAACAGAAACAACTCGAAAAATGAATTATTGTACATGATTATAATTTACATGTACAATTCCAGAACAAGATGAGTGGAAGCACCGTTGTAGAAGATCCGGGCACTCCTCTGGTAACTAAGAGCAACGGCAAATACAACCGCTATGTGGACAACCAGGACAGCGTCTCTACCGACAGCACCGTCGGCTCGCAGGCTCCCAGCACCGGCGGCACCTTTGGCATCACGAGTCAATATGACAACATCGGGTACAAGCTAGGCAGACGAAAAGTGCTCATCAACCGACGCCGGATGGTTGTCAACGTGGAATTCGCGATGGCCCTCCTGGGGATAGCGTTAATGCTCCTCGAGACTGAGTTGTTCATTCGCGGTGTGTTCACGAAATCCGACGCCGGCTCTATCATTATCAAACTAATGATCACCGTAAGTACGGTGGCGTTACTCGTTGCTATAGTGATATACCACGTGATAGGTGTCCAGATTCAGATGACTGACAACAGTTGGGAGGACTGGCGTCTGGCGATGCACTTTCCTGTCAGCTACTTGACGATCCTATTTGAACTCCTTATTTGCTCCATTCACCCTATCCCTGGAAACATTACGATACCCTCGTACGGCGTGGATGGCGAATACAGAATGGTGTCATTGGACGCCATTTTCTCTATTTTAATGCTCGCCAGACTGTACATAGTTTGCCACTTCGTTGTGGTCCATCACCGACTTCTTACTGACACGTCCACGCAAAGCCTCGGTGCTCTGAACAAGGTGAAAATAGACACGGCGTTCGTCTTCAGAGCCCTCATGTCGACGATACCCGGAACGATGCTGATATCCATTATGTTCGCAATTTTAGTAATTGACAGTTGGGCGTTAAGGACTTGCGAAATATTTTACAGCCCCGGATCGCCGGAAAGCAGCTACCTCAACTCGATGTGGTTGACGGCGATTACTTTTTTGACCATTGGTTACGGTGATATATATCCCAGCACGTACTGTGGACGATTTGTGTCCGTTTTAACGGGTCTCATGGGTGTTGGAACCACCGCTTTGCTTGTGGCAGTTCTTGCACAGAAACTTGAACAATCCCGCCCAGAGAAATACGTGCACAATTTTGTGTCCCGCATCCAGCTCGACAAAATACGCAAAAACGCCGCGTCTGACGTTATAAAATCCGCGTTAACGCTATGGCGGATGAAACGTCAAGGCATTTCGGATGGTAATCATGGGACGCATGTATACGGGAAGCTTTTGCAGTCTATTAAAGTGATGCGAGAGGCGAAGAGTGAGAAAATGACAATCGGTGAAAATTCCGTCGGTGTAATTGAAGTGGCTAAATCTGTAAATGACGTTATTGAGATCGTTGAGCAAATACAAGAAGAACAGACTAGTTTCCAGAATAAATTCATAAGCATGGAAGACAAAATGAAAAGAATTGACGGAAAGCTGGACTTGTTGCTACAAAAGCAATGACCGTTGAAGAAAATGATGAGCTAGTAAAGGCTGGATTAAGAAACTAGATGGCAGATGATGTAGTTGGTACTAGGAGGGTATTTAGTGAATAGTGGTGAATGAAAAATGTATTTACCATAATCATTCATACATTGCACGTCGTTTTATTAATGACAAAGGTCTATCAAATAACAATGCATTGAGTTAGATGATAAGTTATCCACATGTAGCAGTTTAATTATTTTTTCCTAAAATATTTTAATTATGACGGCTTAGTTTAGCATCATAATCGAGTCAATTTAAATGCTTCACGAAATAGTGATCTGAGCTTTTTTTTTAAATTTGCATAAACTTCCAGAGCACCCAACTCTAGCCAGATTGTATAGTTTCCTTCCANAACTGCAAGTATAGAACAGCTAGACGATTTAAATTATCACATCTAAGTTTGAACGCTTCAACCAAAATATTTGCAATGCTTTTTAGCTTACGAACATTTGTGCAAGACATCAGTAATATGTATTTACTCATGGTAGGCCTTGATATTCTGATATTATATTGTATACGCAATTCAATATATAATGGAAAACATAATAAAAAGTGATATTCGGATTCACAAACATTCTGTTTACAGAGTTTACACTTGCGTTCTTCGGACACACGCATAATAAATTTGCACGCATGTATGTAGAACAATATTTACACCTGCTAGTTATGATTAGTATTATTACATTTTTATCGTAATGTCTGCTTGGAGATGAGAATCAGGTTAACGGAGTCATCATTATCATATTGTATTGTGTTTTTTATCATCGTATCAATTCATGTTGAGAAGTCCATTAACATGCCAAAACAATATTATAGAATGCTGTAGCAAATCCTTCGATGTATGTAATAACTGACTATCAAAAAAGATATATATTATATCCTCTTTGTTTGAAAAATGAAATAAAACTCTCAGGCGTAAAAGGCATTTGTTTTCTTTTATATTACGCCGTCCGTTGATGTTGATGTTTGATTCAAGTAGAATTCCGTATTGATATAGTATATGAATAACAAATGACACACTTATCGAAAATAAGAATAAAACGTCACTTGTGGCATATTATTATGCTTACGTATACGCTAACCTGTATCGGTGGACGATGCCACACTAAGTGCCTTACACACGTTGCGCTGCTTATGTATACAGTGTACATAATTTACCGATGTCGGCTATCTTAATTGATGGCTATGTTTCGCTTATTTGCACTGCAGAGCGTATTCCAGTTTTTACAGCATACGGTTGCATATAGAGGCATAGAGTGGCATCGGAAATATTGTATTTAGCGGTATTGATTACCAGCGCATTCGATAGGTATTAACTGCTTATGCTGAAGCAATCAACGAAAAATCAGAATATTGATAAATTAGTAATATATTGATAACGCAATTGATAGCGCTTAATAGAATGTATCGCCTGTGCCTCATTGAGGCCCCTTTAGGGCAACGTATAATCAGGATTGAATATTAGTGATTTTCATTACAGTTCATTTGCAAGTGATTTTTTTTCAGTAGACGATCATATTTGATATATAAATATATAAACAAGCATAACTTCCAACAAAGTCAGTTTACAAAATGTCGACACCTGTTCACTATTTATTGATACTCATTTATAAAAAGCGTTTGAGGTCGATAACTCAACGTGTATGTAAGTCAAGTGACATGCACCTTGATCAAATGACGCGGTATTTAAAGTACTCTAGAATTTTGAAATCGAATACTATATAATTATAAAAATTGGAACGATCACATAAAATCCCTACTCTAAAATATGCTTAGATTGGCTCTCTTTATATTCAGTGCAGAACTGTGTCTGTTGTTGATTGTGCCTGATATCAAGAGTGTTGCTAAGTAAAGAATTGACTCAGCAAGGACATGGTTTCAAAAAACCTTTTTTTTCCCAATCTTTTGAAAAAAAATAATACTACAAAATACTCAATAATGTTACGCTTTACGAGGGACAATCCATGCTCGGTATGGTCTGCAATTACATTCTTTAAACTCTATAGACTGCGAGATACTAATTTCTGGATTTCATCGGTTTCTTCGACGCGCAGCAGGGTTCAACTTTTTTAATTACTTGTCACAAAAAAACCACTGTATAGAGACGGCGTGTTGTGGGCAATTCAGTGGCTCAAATCAGTAGCTCAATGATCGCCGTCACATATTGGTAAACAACAACATGTGTTTGTGAAACACTATATCCCCTTTTGAGCGATTTTGACCCATATATTTGACCTTTGACCTTGAAGGATGACCTGGACCTTGACCTTTCACCACTCAAAATGTGCAGCTCCATGAAATACACATGTATGCCAAATATGAAGTTGCTATCTTTAATATTGCAAAAGTTATGGCCAATGTTAAAGTTTGACGAAAACAAACCAACAAACAAACCAACAAACAGACAGGGCAAAAACAATATGTCCCCCAGTATAAACTGGGGGATGGGGACATCAAAATGTGTTTTTATTCCAGGTTTCTGTGCACAATACGTCTAACCATATGGAACTTTGCATGAACGCTGCATCGCAATTGAAACAAATATTAATTATGAGTGTAGACGGTGGTCACTTTTCTAATTACTGCCACCTTCGAAAATGTAGGCTTTCGGTAAATTGGTTCATCGGAATATTGGAATATTGGACTTTCGGAATATCTGGCCTTCGGAATATTGTAATATCGGACTTTTGGAATATCTGGTCTTCGGAATATTGAAATATCGGACCTTTGGAATATCGAACGGACCTGAGGAATATCGGACCTTCGGATTATCGGACCTTTGGACTATCAGGCCTTCGGAATATTGGCGCGGTCACCGTTTCTAAACGTTCAATAGACATGTTTTATGTCCATATCATACCAGTCTGACCTATTTGTATTTTTTTATTTACCAACTGTCAAATTTTGCGACGCAAAATGCTTAATCAGGTATAGTCCATCATTTTCTAAGTGTTCTGATTGTATGCGATACGGCACCGTGGTTAAGTGACCTGTAATCGAATATTAAGTCTTACTGAATGATGTATGTGTCTGAAGTTCAAAGCGTGCAGTATGCAACTAAAGCATCCGCTACACGAATTGTCAATCATAACAATCCATCAACATAGCGTGCCCCGTCATATTACCGCACATATGGATGTAGAAAAAAAGATATGAATTAGCCAGACACGTGTTACATCTCTTTATCTAGTTCCGTTCCGTGGATAATGACAGCTCAGGAAAAAGATTTATTCCCAGAGGTCGTGACGGACTAATTCACCATTAGAATAATGTATTACATCCTGAAGGACTTTTTAGAATTCGTTGTTCGAAAGTTGGATGAAAGCCTGTTGATTGAAATTTGCATGTAAAATACTAGCATCCGACGTTTTGTCCATTGATGGCTAATATGGCCTATAGATAAGCATATCAGACAAATACAGACTTAGTTATCATAGCAACAAAGTTGAAAGTGTTTGTTTCTTATAGTGTCACATCTCGCGATAAGGAGCCTGCCAGTTTGACTAATGAGACACCTTTACTGATGAACATGTTTACTCCCGATTCATATCCTCAAGTCCGGGCGCTTGGTAGGAAGGCAATCGGCACCCTCGATTTAACTACCTGCTTCGTCGGCAACCGCCATGTCAAATCGTGCCTCGTGTGAGGCTCGAACCTTCGACCTCCGTAGGCGAGCGCCTTAACTACTGGGCCACGGAGACAGTATTCGATCTTTTTTTACGGCGAGCGACCAATTGCCATACACGGTACAAAAATACACGCTTACATAACGCCAGATAATAAGATTGGGGTCACCACCTTTAGGAAGGTCAATGCGAAGCATATCATTCGGGGTTTTACATCGGTTTAGGGGCACCCAAACTTCACAATAATTTAACGCTAAAAACACACTATTTTGTGTCTTAAAGGATGATAAACATTAATGTAATAATAGTTATAATACATAACTCCAATAACGAGACACGCCACAAACAACTTCGTGCCTCAACAATCAATTAATAAGGTTGTTATTAAATAAATGCCATTTGTAATTTACATCAGAAAACAACGATAATTGTAAAATAGGTAGACGCAGGTTTCATTATTATTTTCTTGCCATGTGCCAAAACTGGAAGTTATTTATTTTTGCAATAAATTACACATTTTTCACAGGTATCCACTCTCCTATGCTGGATTGTCATCTGAACTGGAGAGAAAATTCCCTGTTGAAAATTCAAGGTTAGTAAAGAAAATGTAATTTATTTAATGTGTGTATGTTTAGAGTAAACAAACTGTAACTCTAACTTTACCTTTGGAAAAAATATTTTAAAGAACTAATAAGCTTTAAGCTCAAACAATATTCCAGTCTGCGACCGCGCCAAGCAATGCCAAGTTATTTGGAAATTTGGGCAGTTCATACATATCCTTATTGATTCCGGCGACAAAAAACTTATTTTCTAAGTATTTTACAATACAATTCCTTCATTCCATTGACCTCCTCTGTGAGACCGTCTGTGATTTCACCTTTGACGGGATTGATTAACCAGTCTGGTTCTATTACACGCTTATTTGTCTGGAAACGGCGTCCCGTGGAAATATAAGTTCACGATGGACTCGTTCTAATGGCTCTCTCTGTCGCTAATGAGTCTTGTGTACAAGTCCGTGCGCACTTTTGACAAATGTTCACTTCTTTATATTGACTGCAAGAGTGTCCCTAAACTGAGTTATGTATTTTATGCAGGCGACTCGATCACTGTGTAATAAAGTCTACTGTTTCCACACTGTTATTAGTTGTTACCTAATTATACAACTTGAACTATCGCCAGTCGGAATAGACATAAGTACAATAAGATCAATTAGGTCGCAAACCGGTACTTCGCTAGTGTGTCTATTTTAGCTTCCGGAATGTATTACAAAGATTTCACAAAAACTTCTCACTACTCGCCTGCACAATCCGTATTTGACGTGTGTTGTTTTTGTTTTAAATAGAATTGATGCATATCTAAAAAAGAGAGCCAATATGCCGAAAATCGAACTTGAACTATATTATACACAAACACTTCCATGTTAAGTTTTATAATGAACGAACACAACCTTCTCAAGAAATCATCTGCACATACTTTGTTTGATATTTTTATTAAATAGGGAACGTGAATAATGTACCATAAAGTAATTATTCTGACAACTGAAGTTGAGCAACATTTTAAGCTACTTCCTCTTATTTTAACGTTCATACTGCTCTTGTTTTAAAGTTCATACTGATTTCATCACACGACTTCTCTAACTAGTTCTACCCAGTTCTGATCCACTGGTTAACTTGCAAATGTGTCGCAAATCGATCCAGCGTGACCACATGGTCTTGGAAACAGGAAACAAGTATGCATTTTTGCTGGGAAAATTAATGAATTAAAACATTACATGTAGTGAAATAAAAGGTACGAATCAGTGCATTTGTTAAAAAATATCATACAGAAATAAATAGCTGTAGTTTATGTCCTTCGGTCTTCATTTATTTCTTGATATAAAATAAACGTAAGTGACGTCGTGACGTTGGTCGTTGATGCTCGAATTCTCGCCATTTTTTATGGCTCGGTGCAGTCTTTGGTGTTTATCTCGTTTGGTTTAAACGGCTTCTTCAGTCAATTGAATGAAGTACTCCACGGTGTGGCCCTTTGTATAAAAGTATTTGGCCACCGGGTTTATGTGCAACATGCGAATACGGGAAAGATAAAGAGTGTCCCCGCCCCTCCCCCCCTACGTAAATGAAGCAATTTCTTCGCTCACAATGTATAGCGTAAACTACATTGGTAGATTTGCAGATTTGCAGTTTACCTTGTTTCTGACCATGGACAAGTTGCCACTTTAATACATCGATAAACTTTTCAGCCTCCATCATGTATGTGTGACGTAATAACCTTATCTATAGAACATATACTACAACATTTAGAAATTAATAATGTAGAATATGATTATTATTGTATAATTAAGTAGAAACCGTTATCATAAAGACATTAACTAAAAATTAAATCATGCATACATCATGTTTATAAAACAGTACGTAAAATGTAAAAATTTCCTGTACAAATTAATAATTAAATTCATTTTATTCATCATCTTTATATGTCAGTCTAGCTAAACATTATATTTGATTATTGTATTATTTGTAAAAAAAAACAACAACATTTGTTGGACAATTTAATTTTGAAATTCAATTATGTATGTATGATAACCTTTACGCGACCAACATGTTACTGAGCGATACTTATTTGTACTCACGTTGACATAATGATATTTAATTATTTGTAAATGACAAAACACTGTAAAGTTTACGTAAAAAAAACCATACTGTCCGTCTGTCTGTCTGTTCAAACATACTGTGGGTAATTTGATAGTAAACAGTAGCGTGAACAAGATTTTAATTAATAAAAGAATGTGCAATAATATTTAGTAACTGAAAGAGAAAGCCAGCAAACTGCTTTGTTTACCTTGTCTATCTGGTTAATGGATATATATGTATATAAACCAAATCTCAATAAATATACTTAATTATTATGTTTGTAAAATTAGTAAATGAACAGTAAAACATACTATTGGCACACTTCGTAACGCACACATAAGAAACAATTCAATATGTAACAGCGAGACTGAGTAAACAAGTGGATCAACCTGGCATTAGTTGACTAAGTTGTGCTACGTTGAATAGATTTGAAAGTGGTAGCAATGTCTTATTTCAATTTAATTAAAATATCTTTAATTTGACTAAGTGTAAGATATCAAACACTGGCGAGAGTAAGAAACTTCCTGGTTATTAACATATAAGTGTTAAACACAGCAACTTTTAGATTAGCGAAGTATGCCAATATACGCATATGATTAATATGTACAGAAGCGTATTTGATTTAATGAATGCGTATATCACCCCATCTGTTTTGAATTTGAGACATGAAATAATTGTAAACTAACTTAATAAATATAAAACTCTATAAAATCTCATATTGAAAACCATCCGATAATATTTGACTTGCAAATACTTGTAATCCACACGACATGGTTTTTGCAATGTATTTTCGGTCGATGGTGTAAATGACTACACTTTTTTAATGTGGATGATTTTTTGTAAACATCGACCTACCTGTGGTTTTACTACAAAGACAATACATACATAACTAAACAAATGAAAATGTCAATACAAATTTTGTAGCATTAGAACAATACAAATTGTAATGGCAAATGTTTCAATACGCGAACGACCACACTCTGAAAATTTCAGCGAACGACCACACATTGTGATCATAATCGAAATTAAACAACACAATCGTAAATTCGTTATGTTATTATATGGAAAATGGTAATCCATCTGTATTGTATATATATATATAAACAAGCATACGTATATTCTTGGTAATGTATAATATTAGCTCATACGAAACATTCAGGGCAGTACAAATAGGCTGATTTTACATACATTAAGATGCTGCGTTCAATAAACGTTCATGCCCTCGGCAGAAGCCTTGTCAGTATGTACGTTCATGCCCTCGGCAGAAGCATTGTCAGTATGAACGTTCATGCCCTCGGCAGAAACCTTGTCAGTATGAACGTTCATGCCCTTGGCAGAAGCCTTGTCAGTATGTATGTTCATGCCCTCGGCAGAAGCCTTGTCAGTATGAACGTTCATGCCCTCGGCAGAAGCCTTGTCAGTATGTACGGTCATGCCCTCGGCAGAAGCCTTGTCAGTATGAACGTTCATGCCCTCGGCAGAAGCCTTGTCAGTATGTACGTTCATGCCCTCGGCAGAAGCCTTGTCAGTATGCACGTTCATGCCCTCGGTAGAAGCCTTGTCATTATATGTTAAAATAAGGTCAAAGTCAAGGTCTAATGAGGTAAGGGGATGTGACAGTGCTGAGTGTTGGTTGCAATGAAGCATTTATACTTTTTGATGTTGTGCGAACTGTTAATTTGGGTTTACAACGAATTTGGACCTTTGGAAGTAGTCAAAGTCAACAAGTAGGCCAATAGCATGGTCAAAATGAGGTAAGATTAATGTGGTTGTG
Source organism: Dreissena rostriformis (assembly GCA_007657795.1). Lineage (NCBI taxonomy): Eukaryota > Metazoa > Mollusca > Bivalvia > Myida > Dreissenidae > Dreissena > Dreissena rostriformis. Next base: position 76,982 of record VMBQ01004631.1, read on the forward strand.
TTGACAGTGTTCAAAGACAACATGCATGCACGTATCAAAGCTTTGTAGGACGCATTTCGATGTTAAACAAAAGATTTCATTTTGGTTTAACCTCGTATAGACTAACGGACCAACGAACAGACGGGCCAATCAGTATATCCCTCCCGCACCAGTAGATAACGAGTGCATAATAAGGTGTTTATGGGAGGTAAAATAATTAAAATGTAAACATTAAATTGACCATTGTGAATGTTTGTAACTCACTTCTTCTTATCAACATTTCTTTTTATTGATCTTTTCTGCAAACGTTTAACCACATTTATAATTATTTGATGCATTTTGTAAACTCGCATGTGTCTTTTAAGGTCTGCATTGGTAATATGGAGGGAATAATTTACAACAATTTGTAAACATTAACGGTTTCTGTTAAGCATGTTCCTAACTTCTGCAAGAAATGTTCTGTGTGTAATATAGTCATGTAAAATCATAAACTTATAATAACATTCGCATTTCTATGATTTATATTTAAATCATTATTAATCCAAAGTGGATTTAACGACACAACCACTGAACTGTTTTTTTCTTCAAATCTATTAATTAAGATGAATATGTGTACATTGCGATTAGCGTCTACAGTTATAATGGTAATTAGTTTCCCGATGTTAGAGTCATATAGACTGTTTGGCAATGAAATTCATCGTACTAATACTCATTTAAATGAAAACGATATTTGGAACAGAATTTTCAGAAAATTATTACTCACGATTTTTTTGCGAAAAATATCAACCAAACTCTTTATAAAATAGAGTACCAAAACTTATCGGTATTCAGATTTTCTCTGATGTTTCTGAAAGAAGATCCATTTATTGTCCATGTGTATTTGATTTCATGCTGACGCAGTACCTTATTCGCCACTTTTTATACTATGGAGGAGTTTGGCGACATTTTTGTTGTGGTCTTCCGCATAACATTTCTGATAGTGGTCGTTCACATATTTCAAACTATCGACTTTACAAACTCTAGACAATAATTCAACTCATTCGGAGCCTTCCTTTACATCACAATTAACATTTTAAAGCGATTTGTATATGTACGTAATCAATCACTTGACAATCGAAGTTTTATACACAAAAAGCCACATTTTAACAAAAAGTGTAGTCGTTTTCAAACAGAAAATTGTCTTTTAATGTTCTCAGAAAGTAAAGTACGTATGAACACAAACAAAATACGAGATAGAGAGCGGTTATATCGTTGCGTTCGTTGGTGCAATAGTCCTTTTATTCATGTCAAATGTTCAAGGAAAAAACGCAAATTATTTACCTCTTATCTTGATGTTTTTCTGTCAAAAAGGTGATCGTTGGATTTGTGGTCACGTGAGTTTTTGTTAACCCAGACATTGGTATAGAAATTACCAGTATATATATTTAATGCTAGAAACTTCATCCAAAAAGACAATTGAAAACTTGTAATTCTTACATATGTTTATGGTACATTTATAACCAGACGAATACATGATAAAACATGCGATTATTGCAAACGAATGCAACATATAATTTTGCAATGCATCAACATTGAAAACGTGTCAAAATGATAATGAAAATAACTGATGCGACCATGAACAAAATGGATGTATTGACATGGGAACGTTATAATGAATGTAATAAAACGTGTACTTTTTGCACATTTTGTGATGGCTCATGTTGAAAGGTATTTATTATACAGATTAATGTTGACATTATCGTTACCGGGAATATAATCATAAACATAAAAAATACCGTCTTTTACGCAATAACTGTTAAAGGTGAACTTAACAAATAGTTTGTAAGACTATGCATTGGTGAAAATGCATTTCGTGATGTACTTTATCAGCTACTGATGTTATATTTTGAGCTTATTTTAGTCTTATTTGAATGCCAATGGCACGTGCTACCTCGGCAAAGGGACACACCAACATGTGGAGCAACTTTGATATTTGTGAGCACATTTTAGTACCCAATGTCAAAGATGTGATAGCTATACCGTATTAATGAATTCGTGTTCGTGTAAATATAAATCTATATTTATTTTTGGCAAAATTGATTAACCTGTCACATGTGGATTAATTCTCAACAAACTACATGTATTTTTATGCGCGAGACATATGTCCCTAATTAAACGACATGTAATACATTAATGAGTATGGTAAATAAATACAGAGAGAATATTTTTTGGATTCGGTGGAATATCGATTTTATTTCACGAGTGATCATAGAAAATATTTTTTTTTCTATGATCACGAGTGAATTAAAATCAATATTCCAACGAATCCAACAAATTTTCTTTTTATTTTATGCTTTTTTTTCAACGTTTTTTTTTACATTGTTCAGAGTTTATCTGGAGAATTTCGCTGGAATAATGACGTAATTTCGTCCAAAAATGACGTCATTTCGTCAAAAATGACGTAATTCACTGTAAAACAGTGAAAACAAATTTCACTGTTATTTTCCACTGTTTCAAACGGTAAAATACCAGTTTTATTTCACTTATATTTCTCTATAAACCACCGGAAAGCATATAATATTTTTTTTATTCACTACTGTTCACTTATTACCCTCCTAGTTCCAACTACATTTAGTTTCTAAATCAAGTCTTTAACTAGTTCAACATTTACTTCCACTGTCATTACTTTACTAGCAACAAGTCCAGCTTTTCGTCAATTCTTTTCATTTTTTCCTCAATGCTTATGACTTTATTCTGTAAACTAGTCTGATCTTTTTGTTTTTGCTCAACAATCTCACAAACGTCATTCACCGATTTAGCCACTTCAAGTTCACCGACGGAATTTTCACCGATCGTAATTTTCTCATTCTTCGCCTCTCGCATCGTGTTAATAGCCTGCAACAGCTTTCCGTAGACATACGTCCGCTGATTACCACCAGAAATGCCTTGACGTCAAGTAGCTGACCGGAAAGTGCATCGCCAGTCGCCAGTCCTCCCAGCTGTTGTCCGTCATCTTAATCTGGACACCGATCACGTGGTATATCACTATAGCAACCAGTAACGCCACTGTACTTACGGTGATCATTAGTTTGATAATGATAGAGCTGGCGTCGGATTTCGTGAACACGCCGCGAATGAACAACTCCGTCTCGAGAAGCATTAACGCTATCCCCAGGAGGGCCATCGCAAATTCCACGTTGACAACCATCCGACGTCGGTTGATTAGCACTTTTTGCCTGCCTAGCTTGTACCCAATGTTGTCATAGCGACTCGTGATGCCAAAAGTGCCGCTTGCGCCAGGAGCCTGTTATCCGATGGCGCTGTCGGTAGAGACGCTGTCCTGGTTGTCTACATAGCGGTTGTATTTGCCGTTACTCTTGGTAACGAGAGGAATGCCCGGATCTTCTACGACGGTGCTACCGCCCGTCTTGTCCTGGAAATGTTTTAAGCGATTAATTAAATGTTAAGTATAAAAATGTACAATAATTAAGTTTCGAGTTGTTCGTTTTTCTTGATCAGAAGATAATGTGAAATGATAACAATACATTCAAAACAATAGTAACAAGAGTTCCGCAGTCGGAGACATATGCCCCTAAACAGGGCCTTGATTTTCACACTTATTGTGACAGTGACCTTGATTTTTGACCTAGTGACCCCAATTTCAATGGGGATAATCTACAGTCCAAGGCCAATGCACATGTGAATTATCAAGCCAATCGGTCAATTGGTTGACAAGTTATTGATCAGAAACTATTTTCACACTTATTGTGACAGTGGCCTTTACCTTTGACCTAGTGACCCGAATTTCAATAGAGGTCATCTACTGTCCATGGTCAATGCACATGTGAAGTATCAAGCCAATCGGTCGATTCGTTGACGAGCTATTGATCGGAAACAATTTTCACACTTATTGTGACAGTGGCCCTTGCCTTTGACCTAGTGACCCGAATTTCAATAGGGGTCATCTTCTGTCCAATGCCAATGCACATGTGAAGTATCAAGCCAATCGGTAAATCCGTTCACAAGTCATTGATCGGAAACGAACTGGTCTCCCGACAGACCGTCGGACCGACCGACATCCAGCAAAACAATATACCCCTCTTCTTCGAAGGGGGGCATAATACATATATTATTAGATTAATACATAAATAACTAACTCACACATCACAGAAATTTCGCGATTGAATTCAAGTCCAGGGGAAGATCATGCGATACTAACTGGGGTAGTGTAACCCAAAAATAATAGTATACTTGTAGTTACTACTCTTTTAAGGACGGCGGATTTCATTTGATTGTTAACTATTTCTGTGAATGGTAAATGTATCTTCTAAGGTTGACTCAATCATAAAACACAGCATGGACTATAGCTATAAGTTACCCTCGGTTTATATTCACTAGCTTTACTGGTAAGATTAACAAAGTTACCCTCGTTATAAATTCAGTAGCTGAACTGTTAAGACTAACAAAGTTACTCTCGGTATAAATTCAGTAGCTGAACTGTTAAGACTAACAAAGTTACTCTCGGTATCACTTCAGTAGCTGTACTGTTAAGATTAACAAAGTTACTCTCGGTATCACTTCAGTAGCTGAACTGTAAAGATTAATAAAGTTACCATCGGTATAAATTTAGTAGCTGTACTGTTAAGATTAACAAAGTTACCCTCGGTATCACTTCAGTAGCTGAACTGTTAAGATTAACAAAGTTACCATCGGTATAAATTCAGTAGCTGAACTGTTAAGATTAACAAAGTTACCATCGGTATAAATTCAGTAGCTTTACTGGTAAGATTAACAAAGTTACCCTCGGTATCACTACAGTAGCTTTACTGGTAAGATTAACAAAGTTACCCTCGGTATAAATTCAGTAGCTGAACTGTTAAGATTAACAAAGTTACCCTCGGTATCACTTCAGTAGCTTTACTGTTAAGATTAACAAAGTTACCCTCGGTATCATTACAGTAGCTTTACTGGTAAGATTAACAAAGTTACCCTCGGTATAAATTCAGTAGCTGTACTGTTAAGATTAACAAAGTTACCCTCGGTATCACTACAGTAGCTTTACTGGTAGGATTAACAAAGTTACCCTCGGTATCACTACAGAAGCTGAACTATTAAGATTAACAACGTTACCCTCGGTATCACTTCAGTAGCTTTACTGGTAAGATTAACAAAGTTACCCTCGGTATCACTTCAGTAGCTTTACTGGTAAGATTAACAAAGTTACCCTCGGTATCACTACAGTAGCTGAACTGTTAAGATTAACAAAGTTACCCTCGGTATAAATTCAGTAGCTGTACTGTTGAGACTAACGAAGTTACCCTCGGTATCACTTCAGTAGCTTAACTGTTAAGATTTATAAAGTTAAAGTGATATAACCGTACTGTTAAGATTATCAAAATTACAGTCGGAATAAATTCAGAAACTGTATTGTTAGGACTAACAAAGTTACCCTCGGTTTAAATTGTGTAGCTCTACTGTTAAGACTAACAAACGTTGTCCTCGGTATACATTGAGTAGCTCTACTGTTAAGATTAACAAAGTTACCCTCGGTATCAATTTAAAAACTGTAATGTCAAGATTAACACAAGTTCTGTTTAGGTAACATAGTCTCTATTTTCCCATATATGAGAAATAATACTAACATAATACAATCCAAACATGTACTCATTAAGATAAATACAAGTCATTTAATACTTTTTGCGCAATTACTTGGTTAATTTCCAATTGGAAAGCTTATAAATCGCATGGAAAGAAATACCGGTTTAGAGCTCCTTTTTGGTTATTATTTCCTGCAACCATGTACTGGTCAAAACAGACACACTGAAAGGTATTGGTATTCTAAAACTGAAACTGGCATTATCATGAAATATTTATAAATGTGGTCAGTTGCTTCACATTAAAGTGCAATATGGTATGGTTTCCATTATTCATTCTTCGACAGTAAACATGAATATGCCGGCATTATAATGTGGAGAATTATACATATAGCATTATATCACTAGGTGAATGTTTAATCGGGTTGTTAACATCCCGAACCATATAAACATGTAAACCGCCAACGTATGATCATTGCATTAATCTTGATGTTGAATGATGTATCAGTGTTGGCAAGCTTGATCGTATCTGCAAAAACAAGAGCTGTGTTTGTCAGAAACAAAATTCCCCCTACTGCGCCGCCTTGATTTTTTTTAACTTTGACCTTAAATGATGACCTTGACCGTGACCTTTCACCAATCAAAATGTACAGCTCCACGAGATACACATGCATGCCAAATATCAAGTTGCTATCTTCAATATTGAAAAAGTTATGGCCAATGTTAAAGTTTTCGGACGCACAGACTGAGGGACTGACGGACAGTTCATGTGCTATATGCTACCCTTCTGGGGGCATAAAAATATGCTTTTTACAAATGTTAAGGAAATAATTAAATAATATATAACATTTCCTTCGCCAAAGTATTCAATAGAAAAGGGCAAGTACCAAAAAAAGTAACTAATGCACTAATTAAGAGTGCAGAATGTTATTCGAAACGAAACCCGATGGCTCGAACTCGCTTGGCTCGAATTTCCGGTTGGCTCGAAGTCGCCTTGAAGCACCATTTTTTATTGTTTTATTACTATACATTCATATTCATGTATGTCGTTTTTTTTTTTTGGGANGGGGCTCGAACTCGCTTGTTGTCGCTTTAAGCTGTTAATCGATTGGGAGCGCTTGATTAGTTAAACGCTATAATTGATGTTACAGCTGTTGCAAACCTATGATCCATTTAATCGTTAATTGATTTGAGTAACGTATGTTATCGACTCATACGTTAATTGAGCCGAAATTAGAGGGGGAGATACTGCCGAATCGCCAGATGAAGAAGACACCACCGTATAAAACCCCATTGAAATAAATCGTATCTCGACGACAATTCGTCAACACCACAACAAACTGACATGTCATTCTTAAAAAAAAGGAATAAATAACTAGTGTTGTGTACTATTTCTGTAAAGTGTATATAGTGCCTATTTATGTTTTTATATCTTAGTGCTGTTTCTTACATGTAACAGTCAATGTGCTTCGTTTAAACGAGCTGATCTAATATACAATTAAATTATGATATTTGTTTGATGTATGTGTTAATTATTTTAGATATTTATTAATAAAAATATTTAGTAAATATTGGATTCATACTAATTCATAAGCAGAAAGTAGTACGGAGTTTAGGCATTATGAATAATCTTCGACTGGAAATGCAAATCTGTTTCAGACTTATATAAATACACACATTATAATAGAAATCGTTTGGCTCGAATTTTGAATGGCTGGAACTTTTCTTGTCGGTCCCTATAAGTTTGAGACATCGGGTATTAACTGTATGTAAATAAATTCAGCATATTGTAATAGTTGTATATGTTACTCTTTAAAAGTCGATCATTATTTATGCTTAAAGTGGCATAACAATGGGTAAATAGATACGGTCATAAGACATCAAGTTCCCAACATATTTTTCTAGTCGCATGAATATACAATGGACTACTTAAAAATGACACTATAAACAGTTCGCTACTTACAATAAAGTCGACCGCAATCTGTCCTATTCTCAGATGCTTGTCCTGGAACTTATCCATTGTATCAAGTTTGTTTATTTTTGCTAAATCAACACTTGTTTGGTCGTGGGACGGAAAAATATTTCATAAATCAACAAAGGGTATAGTCCGGCCAAAGGCCTACGAAGAGTACAAGAATTGGATGTGAGCAGACTTTCCGAAGCTGATTGACAGGTTTTATAGCATGAAATAGATAGCCTTTTCTTTCATTGAACACTATCTCACGAACGCTCAAGTAAAACACGATTCCTCGTGTTTTTTTAACCCTTTGCATGCTGGGAAATTTGTTGTCTGCTAAAATGTCGTCTGTTAAATTTCTAAAATTAGCATTTTCTTCGAGTTTTTTTTTAAGACCACTATCAGAATAGCAAACAGTTTGGATCCTGATGAGACGCCACGTTCTGTGGCGTCTCATCTGGATCCAAACTGTTTGCAAAGGCCTTCAAAATCCGGTTCCAGCACTAAAAGGGTTAACCCTGAGTGTAGACGATCATATCTATCAGTCTGTTGTTTTCGATAAACTGCGCTGGTATTGATTCGTAATTTTACCGCTTCCCATTTATTGGATTATTATTGTTATTATCGGTGCACGTTCCGTTCGCTGTGTTTATTGCATTATTTATTAAAGTGTTAACACAGTACAGAGTGGTCAGGCATTGCACAATCCGGTTTAATGTCGTACTAATGGCTTAGTTCTTAAACGGTATGGACCTCTTATTTATTAAATATCTCGATGTTCGAGTGTGGGTTGAATATGTAGTCTACCACTGCTTTCCCTTCAATAGACATTGACGTGAAATTGTCATATTCCGGAGAAATTCGACCATTTTAGGACGTATGCTGCAGTTTCAATGCAAATTGTGTTATACTTAGAATTTGATAATTTTTGGTATTTAGCTAGAACCATCTGTTGTGGATAACAAAATAAAATAAAAATCATGGGTCACCAGTGTTGTTATTTTTTTATTCGCACTTGAACAACATACCTATTTCAGAATAAGTATAAATTAAAAATAAGGCAAACACACACAATCGATTAAATTAGTGAGAAAAAAAAACTGTTGAAAAAACATCTTTCTCTCTGTTTATACAATACTGATTTAACTTTACTGAAAATTCATAAAAAAAACAACACATTTATTGATTTTTTGGGGCATTAACTTATCAAAAACAACAACAACAGAATTTCACATATGAAAATCAATGTTATGCATATTACTTTATATATTAAAAGTCTTTCCCGTACCTAGATTTTGTCCAAACTTACCCAAATGTTTTATTATTTATTACTTATTTAAAGGAAGCATATTTATTCCTTTGGGGGTTTATGGACTCGTGGTAATGGTATCCTGACGTTACCCTTGTCTCAATCAGCATNATATATTTAATGCTAGAAACTTTAACGTGTAATTCTTACATATGTTTATGGTACATTTATAACCAGACGAATGCATGATAAAACATGCGCTTATTGCAAACGAATGCAACATATAATTTTGCAATGCATTAACATTGAAAACGTGTCAAAATGATAATGAAAATAACTGTTGCGACCATGAACAAAATGGATGTATTGACATGGGAACGTTATAATGAATGTAATACAACGTGTACATTCTGCACATTTTGTGATGGCTCATGTTGAAAGTTATTTATTATACAGATTAATGTTGACATTATCGTTACCGGGAATATAATCATAAACATAAAAATTACCGTCTTTTACGCATCAACTGTTAAAGGTGAACTGAACAAATAGTTTGTAAGACTATGCATTGGTGAAAATGCATTTCGTGATGTACTTATTCAGCTACTGATGTTATATTTTAAGCTTATTTTAGTCTTACTAGAATGCGTATGGCACGTGCTACCTCGGCAAAGGGACACACCAAAATGTGGAGCAACTTTGATATTTGTGAGCACATTTTAGTACCCAATGTCAAAGATGTGATAGCTATACCGTATTAATGAATTCGTTTTCGTGTAAATATGAATCTATATTTATTTTTTACAAAATTGATTAACCTGTCACATGTGGATTAATTCTCAACTAACTACATGTATTTTTATGCGCGAGGCATATGTCCCTAATTAAACGACATGTCATACATGAATGATGATGGTAAAAAAATACAAAGAGGATATTTGTTGGATTCGGTGGAATATCGATTTTATTTCACGAGTGATCATAGAAAATATATTTTTTCTATGATCACGAGTGAATTAAAATCAATATTCCAACGAATCCAACACATTTTCTTTTTATTTAATGCTTTTTTTCAACTTTTTTTTTTACATTGTTAAGAGTTTAACTGGAGAATTTCGCTTGAATAATGACGTCATTTCCTCCAAAAAATGACGTCATTTCGTCAAAAATGACGTAATTCACTGTAAAACAGTAAAATACCAGTTTTATTTCACTGATATTTCTCTATAAACCACCGGAAAGCATATAATATTTTTTTATTCACTAACATTCACTTATTACCCTCCTAGTTCCAACTACATCTAGTTTCTTAATCAAGTCTTTAACTAGTTCAACATTTACTTCCACTGTCATTAATTTCCTAGCAACAAGTCCAGCTCTTCGTCAATTCTTTTCATTTTTTCCTCAATGCTTATGACTTTATATTGTTAACTAGTCTGATCTTTTTGTATTTGCTCAACAATCTCACAAACGTCATTCACCGATTTAGCCACTTCAAGTTCACCGACGGAATTTTCACCGATCGTAATTTTCTCATTCTTCGCCTCTCGCATCGTGTTAATAGCCTGCAACAGCTTTCCGTAGACATACGTCCGCTGATAACCACCAGAAATGCCTTGACGTTTCATCCGCACTAGCGTAAACGCGGATTTCATAACATCAGACGCGGCGTTTTTGCGTATTTTGTCGAGCCGGATGCGGGACATAAAATTGTGCACGTATTTCTCTGGGCGGGATTGTTCAAATTTCTGTGCAAGAACTGCCACAAGCAAAGCGGTGGTTCCAACCCCCATAAGACTCGTTAAAACTGACACAAATCGCCCACAGTACGTGCTGGGATACATATCGCCATAACCGATGGTCAAAAAAGTAATCGCCGTCAACCACATCAATTTTAAGGTAACTGCTTTCCGGCGATCCGGGGTTGTAAAATATTTCGCAATTTCTCATCGCCCAACTGTCGATTATAAACATCGCGAACATAATTGATATCAGCATCGTTCCGGGAATGGTCGACATAAGGGCTCTAAAGACGAACGCAGTGTCTATTTTCACCTTATTCAGGGCATCAAGGCTTTGAGTGGACTTGTCGGTAAGAAGTCGGTGGTGTACAACAGTGAAGCGGCAAACTATGTATAGTCTGGCGAGCATTACAATAGAGACAATGGCGTCCAATGACACCATTCTGTATTAGCCATACACGCCGTACGAGGGTATCGTGATGTTGCCATGGATAGGGTGAATGGAGCAAACGAGGAGTTCGAATAAAACCGTCAAGTAGCTGACCGTAAAGTGCATCGCCAGTCGCCAGTCCTCCCAGCTATTGTCTGTCATCTTAATCTGGACACCGATCACGTGGAATATCACTATAGCAACCAGTTACGCCACTGTACTTACGGTGATCATTAGTTTGATAATGATAGAGCCGGCGTCGGATTTCGTGAACACGCCGCGAATGAACAACTCCGTCTCGAGAAGCATTAACGCTATTCCCAGGCGGGCCATCGCAAATTCCACGTTGACAACCATCCGGCGTCGGTTGATTAGCACTTTTTGCCTGCCTAGCGTGTACCCGATGTTGCCATAGCGACTCGTGATGCCAAAAGTGCCGCTTGCGCCAGGAGCCTGTGATCCGATGGCGCTGTCGGTAGAGACGCTGTCCTGGTTGTCCATATAGCGGTTGTATTTGCCGTTATTCTTGGTAACGAGAGGAATGCCCGGATCTTCTACGACGGTGCTACCGCCCGTCTTGTCCTGGAAATGTTTTAAGCGATTAATTAAATGTTAAGTATAAAAATGTACAATAATTAAGTTTCGAGTTGTTCGTTTTTCTTGATCAGAAGATAATGTGAAATGATAACAATACATTCAAAACAATAGTAACAAGAGTTCCGCAGTCGGAGACATATGCCCCTAAACAGGGCCTTGATTTTCACACTTATTGTGACAGTGACCTTGATTTTTGACCTAGTGACCCCAATTTCAATGGGGATAATCTACAGTCCAAGGCCAATGCACATGTGAATTATCAAGCCAATCGGTCAATTGGTTGACAAGTTATTGATCAGAAACTATTTTCACACTTATGGTGACNATAATACATCAAATGTTTATCAACAAATGATACGTTTTGTGGTAAATAAAAACATTTATTTTTTCTGAATTTCAATAAAAAGTCCCAAAATTCCTACAAAATTTCATGTGCTTATCATCTTGCCTTCCCGAACATTGATTTAATCCCAACCAACCAAAAATGGTTATCAAACAATACAAAAAAACAAAGATATAAAACTAGGTCACAAGGGTCGTTTGCTCATTATTACAGTTAAACTAAAGGAACTAAAATAGACTTCGTAGTCAAACAATACATGCTAAACCCCAAAATAGTCAATTACGATTGCAAAGGCATTGACTTATTGAATAATAATCCTTTTCTGTTTGCTAAATATTATTTGGGTGATGTTGATTGTTAGACGCAGAATCCGTAATATAATAGTATGTTGACTTCTGATGTTTCCCAATGCACAAATACGGGCCTTATCAAGTTCCCGCATGCTACACATGGTTGCATGGCACGTCTTTATTAGTTCAACTTGTCATAAAATAGAAAGAAATGTTTAACAATATTTAGATGCTGGGCAAACGTTCGTTTACTTTGATGTGACTTGTGTTTTATAAATGAATTGCACGTGCGGTACTCAAATTGATCAAAGAGAAATATGATATGCAAACGAACAACACAATACTATTCGCGTATATCTTTTTGAACGTCGAGCAAGATCAACTTCACCCGCACTTGATCCAGAAGTAAAAGAGCGTCGTGAATAAATGATATGCATTCTTCATTGATTCTATGTTATAAAATATATCAAACAACACCGCATGAAAGTTTATATACTTAGAAAATGTGTGAGAAATTAAAATTATTGAGATTAATTGTTAAGCAGAACATCAAATATACCTGACATTTTAATCATAATCTATGCAAGTTAAAGTATATGTTTGTGAAATGTTCAAAACATATGATCATTCAATAACACTTTCTTAAAAGCGCAGGAAAACTATCCTTTTAAATAAGTCTAAGTTGCGACACAAACATCTCCAATTATAAGGATCTATCGACAATTTTCCCGTATTAATACTCATGCATGCCGTTACAATCACGCTATAAAAAGGGTTTGTGTGGTGTTAGTGATGATGTAAGATTCTTATTGTGCAGTTTATATGACACATATTGTTAATCAGTTTTCTTTGCTTCATAATAATTGATTTTTTGGTGTTATTCCCATATTTGATATCCATCCCGTTTTGATTCGAATATCCGAAATAGCATACACTTATTGCGCAACCGGTGTTATAGTATCCGAAAACGCATACACGTATTGCGCAACCGGTGTTACAGTAAAAACAAATTTGCGTGAAACTATTCTGCCGCGTACGTCCTTAATACGCACAGTTTCGCCTCTCTTAAAAATTCTACAAATGATTCACCGTGCCAATTTTTGTGTAAAGTCAATTGGTTTTCTGACATTCACGTCATCTATATTTACGATGGTGTCGTTTAAATCCAAAATTCGTCCGTTTATATCACCGCAAAACAATAAGCAGTCCGCATTTGAGTGTAGGTATACAATGCCCGTGAAATGATCAAAGAATTCGTCAACGTGCTGGCCTCGTTGTGAGCCTTCGGGAAGTAGGTAACATACTGTAATGACAATTTCAAACGATGATAGCTTGTTAGTAAGCTTGAGGCTTAGGATGCCTTTGAAAGTCTCCTAGCTCACGTTACATAGTTTCTTCAAATATGCCTTTTATAGGAATCACAACGCCTCCTGACCCACATGTTGCTGTTTTCTTTAAATGTTTCCTGTTCAACAAATATGACCTGTAGTTCTCTATTGAAATAGTATCCGTTGATCGTAATTTCGTTTCTGTAAGGCAAACGATACCAGCATTTAGTTTCCTTACTTTATCCTTCCTTGGTAAATGGTTATTCTGTGTCCATCCGTTAATATTCCATGTCAAAATTGTAATTGTTTCGGCACGTGGTGTCCTATTTTTGCAATAGATCTGCAGCACGGAGCGTCTCTGGAATCGGCCCGCGATTTCGCTTCCCCGCGATAAAAAGCGGCGCTCCGTTTCTGAAACGAGCATCGTTCTATTCGCGCATCGCCTGTTCTATCACAGGTTTTAACCGTAACTTCAGCTCTCTGTTAGTTTCGGAGAGGTAGTAGATTTTGTAGCAACCCTTATTTTCTAGCGCGGCCTTTTTGGAGCTAAAAATTGCCATTTTCTCGTTAAACTATCGTACTTTAAATACGACTTGTCTAATTTTCCCGCTATGCTTTATTTTTAGCTCTGTAAGCAATTTCGACGTGTATGTCAGACCTTTTTAAGTCATTTTCTATTATTGTTCTAACAATTGTGTGTGTTTCTTCTGGGTTTTCACTATCACGCTTATGATATCCCACTAGTCCTAGTTGTTTTGACAGCCTGTCGTTCAAATTCTGCCTGTCTTTTTTGTAGATTTGATATTATTTGATTTGCATCAGCCAGCGATTTTTGCACGGATAAACACTGAGTGCTGAGTTTCGTGTTCTCTTTCTTAATGTCTATTATTTCCGTATGTGCGAACTCTATAGATTTGCTGTGTTCTGTGTACAGGTTCTCTGTATGCTCNCAGGGCCCAACACTACACACAAGACGCATCAACAGACCATTTGACACACATCCAAATAACACAAAAAACAACATCAATACAAACATACAGACATGGTTGAGTCAGTGTTAAAGGATTGCTGAGTAAGATGTTTCAAATTAGAATACTTACTTATATCAAGACTATGAATCAATATATTAATATGTCTTCCATGAAACATATCAGCTAAATTGATCATTAAATAAACTAATTAGGTGTAAAAAATGACACATACTGTCAAATTATGGAAACGAAAAGGGTGACATGCAGACAAATTTTAGCATGCACTGGCAACTATAATAAGTGACTTTTGCACGCAATTTGTAGGTCATTTAAAAAGATTTATTTCCATCTTTATTCACTTTCATCATTCACAGACGGCTTATGACACAGATTTCCGTCATAAATTAGGACAGTAATGACAAATTACGATGAATAAACTTGGACTTGTCGCACTAAGAATATGTTTTGTATCTGGAGAAAGGAGAAAATTGAGTGTCATGACCTAGATGGGATTTTAAATCTCAAAACTGCTCCATTGCCTGTGTGCCATATAAGCGCAAAACAAACTTAGTATCTACATTGTCAATTTTAACAATACGTTGACACAGATATCAAAAAGAAAATATACACTTATATTAAGAGCATTTATATATATATATAGCTCAAATGTTCTAATTATTTCCATCTCAAAAACTGTAAAATGCATTATGAGCTTTTTAAAACGTCACCAAAATGTCAGAACCATTGCTGTGCAGGTATGGACACAGCTTTTGAGAAACTTAACACTAACTAAGGAGAAATTTGTTTAACCAAAAGAGTATGGGGAAATGTTTGTAATAATACTGACAGTTTTGTGTTAAACAAGCAAATTCGTTGAATTGATATCCCCCGCCAAATAAATTTTATAACTCCATTAGTAACAGATGGTGTACAATGCCATTTGGCGTGCATC